>JAMKCH010021073.1:0-20537 GCA_023653785.1 Ophioderma brevispina
AAGCGGAGACTAGGTCTTTGTTACCATTACAAAACATAATTGTACCATGGTACAAGTTCCTGTACAGAATCGGCTTACTGGAACTGGTGGATTCAGTTCTATACTTGGACTGTTAATGATTGCAGGACTTAAGCTGGCCGGCATGTCCGTACGCAGGATTTTTTTTACGGGGGTGCGGGTTTTCGAAAAAGTGGACTTTTTTGTGACAATGGACCTAAACCCCCTTAAATGGTCCTTTTTTGGACGTTTTTGAACATCCATCACCAAAATGGTGGACTTGTTCGTCATATTTTCTCTAAATTTTGGACCTTTTTGTCAAAAAAAATCGGACAAAAAAGTGGCCTTTTTCCCCTTTTGTCTCGAATTTTTGGGGTGGTGCGATCGCACCCCCCTGCGTACGGGGCCTGCCGGGAATTCAAATCCGTTTTGGCGCTTATGTCTTAATCGAAGGTTGCACCATTTTGATGACCAATAAAAACTTAGTTGTGTATGTGTGGCATCGAATATAAGCATGAATTAATTTCCCAATGTCTGTGATAAGGAATGATATTTGCAGTGTCAAAGGTAAGTTATGTTCAAATAACCACCTTTATGAAATAAATACTGGTGTTTCATCCTTACTACTTCAAATTGAAACATCCAATCATTCTTAGATGTGAATAATGTATTTTTAGGTCAACATTTTATTTACTGAGTTACATTCTATACTATATATTGTCTGAGTATCATAAACTTTTTTATCTGTGACCATTAAAATAATTCCTCTTACACCCCTCACGGTGAATGGACAGAACCTAAAACTTTTTAATGAGTCCTACTTATTTTGACATTTAATCTAAGATAGGATACCTCGCTTAGACTACTTTCAGAGACGTTCCTATTCACATAGTTATAACTTGGAAATATAGTAAAACAACTGCACCTGTCCCGGAAACCCATGGTTTATTTCGGGAAGTAACTGCCCTTGGTGTTGGATTGATGGACCTATCTAATCAATTGGAAGCTAGGTACGTGCCGTCAAACCTCGGCAACATTCTTGAGTTTTCATTACTTCCCCGCAAACAATGTTGTTGTATGTGAACATAATATAGACGATGGACATGCCTTCCTATGGCTACTATGTTCGTTGTCCCCATTCGGGAGGTCGGGGAACACAGTGTTAAATTCATAATAAATTAATTACATCTGCAGCAACATTTATTCTTGAAACATGAATAAAATTCACCTCAATTTCCTTTGGAGCTAAAGATCTTCAACAATCGGTCGGATGCAGTGGAGAAAACTCTTCAGATTCATTTTCATATCTGGGAGTGCAGGGCCATTGTATATTGTCTTGCCTTTGAAAAGATTTTCAGAGTGTTATCACCCTCTCTGATCTAGACTGATTATTTTTGTTCATTACGTAAGCACAAAATTAACTATCCTCATTCACAAATAAGTCAATCTTGAGCTTCTATAGTGCGTGTTTCACTTACTTTGCTGGCCATATTTTCATCATTTATATTCGTAAAAGGAAGAAAGAATGAACAAAAATCATGAAAGGACAGTTGCTGACAGCTTTTACCTACACTTTGTGGCAGAATCCAAATCTCAAAGTTTTTTGCTTCCTTAGAAAACTTAAGTGTCAACGACTATATATTATACTGTAACTGGTTACGGTGAACGAGGACGGTTGTGTAGTGATCACACCTGTAATATTTCTCAAAAATTCCGTTACGGGCGGCAATACATAAATGTCTTAAATCTCTTTTGGTTCTCTCAAAATTAGACTCAATACACACTACTGCTTCCTTTAACATCCGATGTTGGTGTACAAATAGCATATGTCTTGGTACGGATGCATGAACCTCCCAAAATCCACGACATACAGTCATGTACCAGGTCCCAACCGGACGTCAGCGTAGACGACGTCACAATATCCCACAATTCCAACTCCTCTTCGTCTTGGGATTCCACAAGCTACCGGTAGGTCAAGATAAGCTCACGTGTTTTTGTCTTGAATTTTACAGAATGTTAACCAATAGTGGTTTCAGAACCCAGTATTTGTCTATCTTAGGATTAGTAACGCCCCTAGGTTCGTTTTTACATCTTTAGGTAGAACAGAAACGTTATTGCAAGTTATCGGCGTTTCGTTACGGGTTTTTCTGACGGCGAATTCTGCCGTTGTGATCGATCCCATAGGTGGGTGAGGGTATCGTCGTGCGGAAAGGTCAGAGGACTTTCTTGTGGTTGTCACCTTCCACTCTGCACAACAATTATCTTGTCACTGAAGTGTTACTCATGTATTGTGTTCTTGAAGGTGTCAGAACAGGGATTGTCAATGTAACTTAATCGACCGTTTTTTTGCCTCGCAGAGTTTGGATTACGATTGATATGTGACTAATCGTTCATTGGGACTGGCGTCGTTAAGTGCTTCTGTCTTCATTGATTGTATCCTCGCTTTTGAGGGCTTTAACTAACATTTTGCCTAGGGTGCGGTCGCGCGTGGGGTGTATCCTCATGACATACCATTTGGGTTCTCACTATACCAGGTTTTACCCATTCGGTAGTTGGGTTGATTAAAATATGTTCCAACCGTGTACTCGTGTCCGTCCATTTAATTCTGCTGGTACGCGAATCCTCCCTGCTTATGATCACCGTTCTTGCTATAGAGGAGAATCGGTGCGTCTCGCTGTGTATTGGTCTGGCCGAAAAAACATTCGATGCACTGGAGCGGGCTTCCTCGCGGGAGATACGGCCTCGAAGGTCTAGGCTTCTAACTAGTTCTTCGCTACGCTAGCTCCTGTCAGGCAGTTCAGGCGGGTAATCTCGGGGGGGCGGGAGGGTTTCCACTGGAAGGGTCCCGCGAGGGACGCTACTAGTGGATTGCAACTTTTCCCAAGCTTGCTAGGCGAGGGACCCGCACCAGGTTGGGGTCTCTCGATTAGGGGGTACCCGCCCACCACGAGACGCTTGGCTGGCAAGGCTACCAGGCCGGCGTGTCATCAGGGGTACTCTGCCGCTACTACTATGCTCACCACCGGGGCGTGGAGCAGTGCTGGCAGTGGGTTTCTTAGGTTGGGGCCCGTAACGCCTCGTTACCCTCTGTGCGGTCTCGGTCATTCCCAGACCATAAGTTATGGCGGAGGTTTTGTCGGGAGGAACCCGCGACGGGTAATCCACCCGCATATGGTCAGGGGAATCCGCAGGGATTATGCCAACAATGGGCCTTTCAATCGCGGGGGATTACCAGTCGATAATTCCTTCAATGCTCAGGCGATGAATGCTCAATAGTTGATCCTAATAGCCTTATGTGTTGGGCATTCACGAGGGATGAGACCTAGCATGGCCGGGGTACCGTACGCTGTTCTTCAGCCTCAGTTCCTGCAACAAACTCTTCAGCCATCCTCCTGTACGCTACGCCTTCGAACCAGGTGGTTTGGTGGGCAACAGGGAGGCGCCCTCCCTGGTCAGGCGGCCATAGGCGGGCGGGGTTCTATGGGCCAATGGTCGGCGCCTAAAGGCACCCCCGCCTGGGTGCTGGCGGGTACCTTCAAGTTTTCACCCACAGTGTACCTCGGGTACAATGGCGGGAGCAGGGCCCAACATGGTGGCCTTCAGGCAAGGGGTACTCAGGCAACGCTACCAAGGTACGCAGCCTTCGATGGCTAGGCTAGGTAAGCAGTCACGATCGATAAAACCTGCTTTAACCGGGCCTTGGTGCCGTACGATTGATATGCATCCCAACAGCCCGACATCGGAGCTGCTCCAGTATTGTCGCAGATATCTACCACATCGTCATGTCCACCTGGTTCTGACTCGGGGTCCGAAGGTGAAGATTGTAAGATGCGACCGGAGCATGAGGGGGACTTAATGAGGAAGAGATCGCAGATGAGCACAGTGTTCTGCATCTTCTCAAACAGTCTGCAGCGGGCAAGTCTTCAGTAAGTCCGCCTTTCCCGAGGGACGGGATGCGCCGGACATCAGAGCTATGGCTTCTTATATGAAGCTGAAGCTTGATGACGGTGCAACGGAGTAGATTAAGGGGTCTGCGCCGGGTGCTTGGGTTACGAAGTGCATCTCACCGGCGCCTCGCTCTCCTTGCCGGCGGAGATCCATCAGGCTTGGCAGCCGCTTGACATTGCTGAGAGACCGTGGGCCTCGCGGTCGCGCGTGGTATCACAGGGCCTCGCGTCTCGCCGATGAGGGATTACTCAAAGTTTACTGAAGGTCCCAACTTTAGATGAGGATATTGCCAAACTGCTCCCGAAGACTGGTTCTAAATCTACACGGGGAGTTATTCTACTTTTGGGAGGAGGGATTAGAAGCTAGTCGATTCTATGTGCGTACTTCGATTAGACTTGCTGCTTTCTCTCTCCTAGTCAACCACTATCTTTGATGACAAGTGAGTGGGGGAGTCGAGATCAGGGTCTTCGCCCTTCGGGTCGGTGGTAGCTGGCGGCGGCAGCGCTAGCTAGGCACCAGCTGAGGAGTCTATGGCATAGCGTGCGACTCGTGCGCTGCCCGGAGGACTGCATGCAGCTCTCTTCAGCAGAACTTTAATCGTGATCTCTCGGCAGATGTGCGTACGCGTCTTGTAGCTCAGGCTACCCTCTTTGGTGGGGAGTTAGCATTTTGCGCAGCAAGCTGCAACTCGCGTCACCAATGAGCGCACGCTTCAAGAGGAAGCTGACCGACACCATTCCAAGGGAAGCCCCCCAAAGCCGAAAGAGGGCAAGAAGCCGAAGGCAAGCCAGTCTCGCACTCCTGCCCATTCTTCAGCCCCCTCTACTGCAACCTCACCTCTGTCACTGATCAGGATCTGGGAAGAGGCGGCAGGTTCTTTCCGGTCGAAAACCCCCTTCAAGAAGTAGAAGCGGGGCAAGACCGGGAAAGAGGTTTGACGGGACGGCGGCCGCGTGTCTAAGTCCACGGACTTTGGCACTTCCGCCGGGGATTATCCCCCGGTGGGCGGCTCCCTCGCTTACTAAGATTACTCCCGGACTTACGGCTCGAGTCAGGTTGGGTTGGCAGCAGATCCACCCGGGCAGTTGGGGGTGGACGTGGTGACCTCTAGGCTACCGCCTCGCAGGAATTCACCCCCACCCCTCCCACCTAGCTAACCACTCGCACAGCCCCCTCACATGCGGACACACACCACAGCCACCTCTCCCCATCCGATCACACCGGAGAAGCGCGAGGGCCCTGCCTATCGGAGACTAGTCGGGCCTACAAGCGCAAGGAGACGATCGATCCGTCTTTCCGCCCTCGGGGTGGCTTTTGATCCACGTCTCCTGGACACCAAAAAGAAGACGGGCGATTGGCGGCCGAGCCGATTAATCAACCTAAAGCGCAAAATCTGCTTATCCCGTCCCGTGAGGTTTCCGGAGATGGAAAAGTTGGCCCGTCCTTCTGGCGTTGCCCAATCAAAGGGTCTTGGGCAACGTCTCTGGTTCTGCAAGGACGCCTCTTTGCATGTACCCATTCACCGGCCGATCAGAGTGCTTCGGTTCGGGTGAATAGGGCAGGGGCGTTCCCAATTTCGCTGGACTCCGTTCGGCCTCTCGACTGCACCACCGCGGGTTTCACCCGGGCGTCAACGGCCTGTTCGTTGCAGCGTACCTCAGTCGCCAGAGGGGTCAAACCTGTGTGTCTATTGGAAGATTGGCTCTATTGTACCGCCCGTCCAGGTCGATGCGCTACTATATCGAGATAGTAGCGGCGTTTTGACAGTGACGGAGTTGGGGTTTCGTGTGAAACAGTCAGAACAATCCAACTTCGTCCCCAACACACACCCCCATCTTCTGGGTGCTCAGTTGGACCTTAGCGAGACCAGCACCGGAACACGGGTGGCCAATACGAGGCAGGGTGTGCGGATTCCAAGTCAGTCCGGCCGCCGGAGCCTCTCGTTGGTTATGAAGTGTGCTGGGGCTGATGGGCCAGCTAGGGACTGGTTCCCTATTGCCGGTGTTACACATGCGGCCATTCAGCTGCACCTGGTGGCGATTACCGCCACCAGCCGTCATTCCGTTACACGGTTGTTCCATTGGACCCCTCATCCGACAGGACTGGAGTGTGGATCTCGTTCCACAACCTTTACGGTTGGGTGGGTTCCTTCTCCTCCTCCTCTGCGACACGTCATATCGACGAACGCGTCGGGTTTGGGGATTGGGCGGGGGGTCACCTCTTGGAGAGGAACGGGCCTCGGGACGCTGGTCCCCGACAGAGGCTTCGTTTCACATTCAACTTACCTGAACTTATGGCGGTCGAGGTCGCTTTGAGGCGTTGAGTCAAGTTGAGAGGTTTGGCAAGGTGCTTATCCAGTCAGACAATACCAACTGTCGTAGCAACAACTCAACAGGGCAGGGGGGACTCCGGTCCCCAAACCATTTGCCTGCATACTCTGCAGATGTATGATTGGTGTGCACCGGCAGGGGGATTCAGCCTTGGTGGCGAGGCATATTGCCGGTGCTCTGTGACCAATATCCTGTGCGGACAGATTTGTCGAGGGGCCGTACGCGGGACCCACGGAGTGACCCTTTCTCCTCAAATAGTTCAGACGATCCTTGCACGGATTTTCTATCCGTCGATAGATTTCTTTGCCTCGCGAGCCATTCGTCAGCTTCCGGTGTATTGCGCCCGGTTATTCAGCGATCCGGGTGCGTTCGCCATCGATGCTCTGTCCATCAGTTGGAACGGAATGACGGCCTATGCTTTCCCCCCGATCTCCCTTATCTCGAGGGTAGTCCGCAAGGTCTTGGAGGAGGACTGCAACGTTATTCTGAATGCACTTCTGGCCCCAGCTCCTCTGGTTCCGGCCCCTGGTGGACCTTCTCATGGGGGTCCCCCGGTTGTTACCTCAGGTACCGGATATTCTCCGGCAGCCGGGGCCAGGTGGGTACTCCAGCTGTGGATGGAGCATCTAAGCTGACTGCCTGGACCCCTTCTCCGGCAAAAACGTTGCCAGGAGCAGGGCCTTTCTAGGAAAGCTGCCGATCTCGTGCCCGAGGAAGGAGAGCTTCGACTCGCAGAACATTAATCTGCCGCGTCTGATCCCCGACTTCAGGTGGTGCCGGGCGAGAAGCGTTTGCTCCAACCCGAGCCCCTGTTAGTGCAGGCTTAGCGATTTCCTTACCGATTCGATTTGAGTCGGGACTTTGATAAGCAGCGACAGTCCGCAACTACAAATCGGCAATTCAATCTGTTCATCGCAGTTTCAAGACTGGCTACCAGGCTTAAAACGACTGCGAGACTATCGGAATGTTGCGGAGGGCTGTTTAAACTCACGTCCTCCGCAGGGCGGATCTCCAGCCGTGGGGTGGGACTTTCATCCGTGCTGGAGTTTTCTTTGGGAAATCTCCGTTCGAACCATCGAAGACGCTCTCTGATAGACCTAACGTCGTCTAAAGTTGGTTTTATCGTGTTCGTGGACTGCGGGACGCCACCGTGTCAGAAACTACACGCTCTGCCGTAGGTGATGTCTGTTTTCACCAATCAGGAGTAGTTACTCTTATTTCGTCCGGACTTTCCTTGCCAAAATGAATGTGTACCTCTCTCGGCCTTTCCGCTATTACCTCCCCAAAAGTACTATGGACTATCAGTTGGGTTCAGATCGGGTTGGTGCCCGGTATGGGGGATCAAAATGGTATGTCAGGAGGAAGAGCGTCCTTATGGGGCCACCAAAAGCTCTTCGGTACCACTACGCCCCTCACGGGGCAGGCGAAGGCTACCTTAGCACGGTGGGTTGTTTCTGTTATCAGGATTTGCATCTTGAGTCACTGGAACGCCTCGGTCTCCGACTCATAGTACTCGCACGTGTCGAGTTCTTTGGCGTTCCAGTGCGGGGTTTCCTTGCGCGAAATTGTCGGACCAGTCTTGTAGCGCTCTGCAACAACCTTTTACGTCAGTGTACCTTCGTAACGTGGAATCCCATCGTGGAGCATTCGCTAGGGCAGTGCTGCAGCGGCGGACCCTAGCCAGTGTGAGGTGAGACCTTTGTGGTAAAGGTAGGGATACAACCTGGTGCGAAGCTTCTAGTCCTTCGGGGGGACTTGAGGATTAGCGCCCGGTAGTATTCCCTTTTTATCATTACTCGGTCTTTAGCTTATCTATAGACAATTCCTGCTGCATCTTGCACCTCCTCCGTCTACCTATGCTAGACTGGTGATGTTGTATGCAATTTGTACATCCAACATCGGATGTTAAAGGTAAGCAGTATTCTGTATGAGTCTGAACAAAACAATGGTGTTTTATGACTCATAAGAATAGCCTGCTACCTTTATCCGATGTTGGATTCCCGGCCCGTCCCGCCCCCTGCAAGATGCTGCATTTTGTGGAGGGTAAGACGAAAGAGGAAGTTGGAATTGTGGGTATTGGTGACGTCGGCTAACGCTGACGTCACGGTTAGGGACCGGGTAATGATATATGTATCATATGTGTATTTTGGGAGGTTCTGCATCTGTACCAAGACATATGCAATTTGTACATCCAACATCGAATAAAGGTAAGCAGGCTATTCTTATGAGTAATAAAAACACCATTGTTTTGTTCATTACTCGCATTCTTACCCCATCTATTTTGCAATTTTAGTACATTTAACAAAACATGCCTCCTACCGGCGGCCATTTTGGACACTTAAATGTATAAGCCCACTTCAGTGAGGTAGAACTTTATTTCGTTTAGTCCTGGATAAAATTCATATCTATAATGAAAATACAATAGCAGTTTTTCATAAAACAATGGTGGCCATTTGAAATAGGCAGTACGCGCTAATGTGCAACTTTTTGGGGCGGAAACATACCTATTCCTAGTCAGGGGGACACCCCCTTCAAGGTGATATATTGGAAAATTGTTCACCAGGTGGGTGCAACAAACTCGAATTTTAAGGCTCGTACAGAAACTGGCTCATAGACTAATTTAATAAAATATGATTTAGTATTTTTTTCTGTCGTGCAAGGCAGAAAATCCAAGCTTGTTCTTTATGGAGCTGATTAGGACAGCAAACCATGTCCAAAACTATGTTTTTGTGTTGTTGTTTTTTTCATATTTGTTTAACCAATAAACCTTCCAAACTTACTTGGTAGATTTTCTACAACCAATCTTGTGCAAATTTAGAGAAATTTCGACAACTTCGCAGCCAGACCTCTTACCTCTTTTGACGACTGAAATCACAAATAAAACACAACGTGCAATGCACACGATTCACACACCTCAATGACCAAAAAATGCGCAATGCGCTAAAATGCTCATTTTAAAAAGCCATATCTTTTAAAGGTGCAACGAGAGATTTCAAATAAAAGGTGTCCCGAAAAAATGCGAAAATTATTATTTTGGCACTGGTGTAAAGCGTTATATAAAAATACGCCCATCTGTAAGGTTTGAGCTGAGAACTGTTTCTTTGGTACAAAAATTGCAAAATTTCTAATTTTGTATAGAAGCAAATACGAAATTCAGCCTATGTTTTCTATTGAAATATAAGCATATACAAATCCCCTTTTGTTTTCATTTTAAGTTATTTCTGCAGCCAAATAAAAGGTGGGAATCTATTGAGTGTCTTATCTATATGAAATCACTACATATCACAGAAAAAAAGGATGACTTGAAATCCCTCGTTACACCTTTAATTTCCGAGACACTTGGATTTCGTGGTATAAATATAGTAAAATAATTGAGTATCTTGAACAATAAAACCCTTACTCTCAAAGGTCATTTCCTTTTTAAGTGCCATTTAACTTTTCACAACCTTTTCACGAGCAATTTGTGATTTCAGTCGTCAAATACCTCAAAAGTATCTGTGAATATGCCGTATATAGCAGAACACAATCCTTAAAAGGATTTGTAGCAGCAAACAATATTTAGATACCTGACAATGAAATACACATCTCACCCAATAATATTGCATATCTTAAACACTTGAGACTGTTTACGCAATTTCATTGGTTCCTAGCCGTGTGATATCAGACGATATAACCTTTTCGTTCCTTGAACCAATCAAAGTCGCTAGTAAGAACTGAACTGATAGATTTAAAGGCTCGGGTAATTCGTTGGGTAAAATCTACCATAATTTTAGAAATGTGTTAATAATAGCTTCGTATTTGAAAAACATCTCGGCTGCGCCTCCTTGTTCTACCTAAAATAATGCTGTCACCGTGTGATGTGACACGTCAGATACACGCCAGAGGCTAATAACAATACCTTGACACTAATTATTTGAAAATAATTTTTACAATTTCCAAAGAAAAACAATCTATACTGCTATAACTTGGCACGATGACATCAGTAGCTTAAAGGGCTCTTAATTTCCGGGGGATATTGAGATGGCTAAGAGTTGTTTGAAATGAATCCCCTTTTGATAACAGCCTAAGTTTGCGCGACAACCCCCCCCCCCCAAGGTTTAATTTTTAGGAACCTTTTGAAAACATTTGATACAAACTAATGTTAAAACAAGCTTTAGATCAAAATGTTCAACGTAATGGTCATGAAAGTTGGAGTGTTGGACCAATGATTAACGGAGCGAGCAGAGGGTCTCCTGGCGTGAGATCCGGAGGAGCGGGAAATTTTGAATTGAATTTGTGTTCTGAGGCTATTTCCAGACGTTTTTTCATATATAGGTCAAGTGAAACTTTATCGAACTCCATTACATTTTGATTTAAATTTAGACATTATATGAAACCTGAAATTATAAAACAAAAAATATAACCCACCCCCGTTTTAGTTTTCCAATTATATGACCCCTCGGACGTTGGCCGACGCTAGACTTTTGCTGGTGTTTTTTACGCCACACTTATGTTTAGCCTAGGCATATGTATCTGACGCGCATAACATGTACAAAAGGCTAAATTCTTCTACTTCTTGGTTAATATTATTCTCGTGTCCAAGACTTGGTGGGTGTCCTGCGGAACGTATACTACGAATACTCTCCACAACAAGTCAAGGAGCTACAAATCACATGATATCCACATGGACGATATAGATTGAGGTTAACATCGCATAATACGTCTAGTCCTATTTCCTTTGAGCATTATCTATTGGGTCTCTTTTTTTCTTCTTTTTTTTTCTTTTTTTTTTGTACTGCCTACTTCCACAACAAGAGTGGACAGTGCAAACAAAAGAAACACTATACTAGGAATCGGTGTAGAAACACCGTTTGCCATTGTTGGGAAGGGATTACTTAAATTATAATCGCATTATGGACACCTGCCATGATCGTAACATCCTCATAGAATCAAAAGAGATAGTAACGAGACAAGCATAAGTCTGTCAGGCTGAATACCACAGCGTACGGTTGTTAAATGTGTATCGCAAGCAGCAATGTATTCCAAATATAAAAGCTGTGGTGTCACAGAATGGCATTTCTACGGGTCAAAGGTGAATTTCAGAGTCATGATACTGTCAATATTCTTGAATCAACGTTAGAATATAACATCAGGGATACTAACTATGAGCGTGGATTTTGCAGTTTGCATTTATTACAAAAGAAGAGATGTTGTATATATATTAAAAAGACACACGTTCAAGCTCCACGGCTAGTTAATTAGCCTGTAGCTGCGACTATGTTTAACGAATACCTTTTTCCTCAGGTGTTCAACGGCATATGGAAGCACATTTTCTAAACTTTTCAGAAAAAATGCTTCATTTTGATACCAAACACGATGCCTCGATTATTTCTAGGAGTTGTTTAGCATAACCGGAACACGTACGAAAATGCGTGCGTTCCTATGGATGGCTTTTACTGTGCTATTCCTTACCGTTATAGGCCTAGGCCCGGACACCAAAAGAAAAAAAATTTAATTAAGAAAAAGGAGATAGGCAAATTTTTCTGATAGTATCCAGAATTCAAGGCCCGAAGTAATTATACTAAAGCACTGCATTATCATAGGTTTGGGCACCACCCCATGGGCCATCAAGTATCGTCGTATTGGAAAAGTCCTTATGCATATTATGAGACCACACGAGTATTTTACGTTCGTTGCATTTAATTTCAGATCAGTGTTTATTGACATTACCAAAATAGCATAGTCGGTAATATTGAGAAATGAAGACAATATTAACATTAAGTACTGAGGGCTTACTGCTCCCATAACTGGAGATCGTAGGGCGCCACTATCATCTTGACAATTCACTCCACCTTCTAGTTCTGCGATCCTCCACGTTCCTCTGGGGTTGCAAATCCCGACCTGTCCCTTTTGATGTTACTCCATCTCTCTTTTTTCCGGCCTCTTCTTCTTGAACCCTCGACTGTGTCCGGCAAATGTTTTTGCCAGCCAGATGAGCGGGAGACATGGCCATACCAACTTAGCTTCCCCCCGGTTTTCTTTACAGTGGTAAGGAGATCTTCATGAGGAACAACAGCTTCCTGCACTAATGCTTATAACCTTTACATTATACATGATCTTTGTATGAGATGTTCAGTATTTTACGGAAGCATCTCGTCTCTAAGCCAGGATCATTCTTTCTAGGTCAGCTGTCTAAGTCCACGTCTCACAGGCATAAGGCACGAATGGACAGAACCAGAGTACGCATCAGCTTTGCTTGGACTCCATGATATATTGTTGTCCGTCCATATGGGCTTCAACTTTGGCCATTGCTACTGCTGTTTGTGCAATCCTGGCGAGGACTTCTGGTTAGGATCCCTCATCATAAACTATTGATCCAGTTACTTAAAGCTTGATACTAGCTACCCCTAGGCTCTGTCCATTAATTTTCACATTCTCAGAGTGCCATTGGGGCTATGTGGTCATCACTTGGGCCTTTTCAGTACTAGTTCCATGCCCATTTCATAGATGTCGCGCGGCGTGGAACCATGACCTAAGCTTCTTGTGCACTCCCCTGCCTTAAACCGCAAGGTCGTCGGCAAAACGTCGTTAAATTTTACTACTCACTCACTCACACATCAGCCGTCCAGGGGTTTTTGCTTCTTTAAATGGTAAGTAGCTATTCATTACTCTCGGACATGATTTCGAGACGTCCAGTGCGTTCGTACTATTTCATTTAATGTTTTCTAAAAACTAATCATATCGGATTCAAACTTAGCTCAAGTCTGAGAATTACCTGTTCATTAATTGTAAGGTCCAGGACACGGCTGAGTAGACATTTCTTAATTCTTACATTTTCGTACTCAACATAATCCTGATCATATCGCACACAGACTTTTTAAAAGTAACATCGGGAAAGTATTAAAATTTCAAGGAGAAATATACCTAAACTGACAGGCTTCTCCTTTTTTCGCTGAACGCGTATCAAGAGGCTGGAGTTGGATTGACCCCCGTTAATGACGTCAGAGTACCAACCCAGCCACATGCCCTTCGGGGGGCCCACATGGTTTTAACATGGCAAGGTGGGCTTAATGTGGGCTAGGGCTTCAAGTGGGTAACCCAGGGTGGATCCAGGTGGGCTATTGTGGGTATATTTTGGCTGGTTACAAGTGGCAACCCCAAATGGGTCCATTGTGGGGTTATTCAAGGGTCTGTGTGGGATTCTAGGACAGGGGGTTTCAAGGTTTTTTTATATTGGCCCCTGTTGGATGTTGTTGGCATGGGCTACAGGTGGGCTCACCCATAAGGGCGTGGTCTCGGTGACCTGTATGTTTTTTCTGCTGTTAAATGCAAATTTGGATCATAATGTTGTATTTTTAAGTATTTGTTTTAAATAAATTATTCTCAGACAAGCCCTATAATAACTGTAATCTTTGATACTTTTCATCCTTACCATTTTGATGACACCTTTTAGAGAAAGGATGGTGTACCGACTGTAACATTTTGAAAACACCATAGAACATACATACATATTAAATAAACCTTTCATAAAATTAAACGTAAGTAATTCCTTGGTTCATTGCACTTCAGCTATTATTCCCATCTTTTGGGAGATGGTTTAGCTGATTGAAACAACAACATACATTTGTGTGTTTTTCACCCAATTGTGGGCCACTTAATCCCGAACCAACCTGCCCTTCTGGGGCCCACATGGTTTTAACATGGGCAAGGTTGGCTTAATGTGGGCTAGGGCTTCACGTGGGCAACCCAGGGTGGATCCATTTGGGCTGTAAGTGGGTTATATTTGGCTTGGGTTAAAAGTGGGCAACCCCAAATAGGGTCCATTTTGGGTTATTCAAGGGTCTCTGTGCGATCTAGGACATGGGGTTTTGCAAGGGTTTTTGTATGGGCCCCATGTGGGTTAATGGTGGGCATGGGCTACTGGTGGGCTTCCACAGGGCTCACCCATAAGGGCGTGTGACTCGATGAACCTGTATTTTTTTCTGCTGTAAATGCAAATTGTGATCATAATGTGTATTTTTAAGTATTTTTTAATAAATTAAATTCCAGACAGCCCTATAAACTTTATCTATTTACTTTTCATCACTTACCATTTTGATGACACCTTTTAGAGAAGGATGGTGTACAGACGGCAATATTTTAAAACACCTAGAATATAAATATCATATTAAAATAAACCTTTCATAAAATCAAACGTAAGCAATTCTTGTTTCATTGCACTTCGGCCATTTTCCCTATCTTTTGGGCTACTGTTTTTTAAGCTCTTGTTTAGCTGATGAACAACAAAAAATACATTGTGTATTTTCACTCAATTGTGGGCCACTTATGTTCCACATGCAAGAGGGTCAATAACAAGCAATTTTGAATTTGCCCATCATGGGCCCATGAAAGCCCCCATGGAACCCACATTGAACCTGTATGGGTACAACCCGGGTGAGCCCATAACACCCCAGAAAGTGGTAACCTATGAGGGAACACAGATTGTACCCGTGTAATGCCCACCTGCAACCAACTGGGCAAATCCACATGGGGCCAATCGCGGCCAGTGGACAAAACCCAAGTAGGCCCCACATGGGCCACTGAACCAGCGATTTTGCCCATGTGGGGCCCTCATGACGTGCCCACATAAAACCGTATTTTACCCACATGGGCCCCAACGGGAAGTTTTGGCTGGGATGTTCCACATGCATAGAGGGTTGCAAGAAAATCAATGTTGAATTTGGCCACTTGGGCCCATGACAGTCCCCTATTGGCCCCACATTGAAACCTGTATGGGTACAACGCGGGCGATCCCATACAACCGCAGAAGTGATAACCATGAGGGAACACAAAATGTACCCATGTAATACCCACCTACAACCACTGGGCAAACCCACATGGGGCCAATCGAGGCCCAGTGGACAAAACCCAAGTAGGCCCCACATGGTGCCAATGAAACAACGATTTTGCCCTGTGAGGGCCCTCATGACGTGCCCACCTAAAACTGTATTTAACCCACATGGGCCCCAACTGGGAATGTTTGCTGAAGTTGTAAACAAAGCTCACACGTGGGCTAACCCCTCACCGCACACTCCTTGTTGGTTTCTTTGGTCTGGAAACTTGAATAAAGCTATTCTATTCTGATTCACCTTGTCGGCACGGTCGCGTAATGGTGCAGCCGTCGACAATACCTGAATAGACGCATTATTATCTTAATTACGTTTAATGACCAAATCAAGAAAAATTATGCCATATGATACAACACGTACGACGCTGTACCGCAAGAAGTCAACCTGTGTACGTTATGCACGAAAACTGGGCCCACGCGCCACGTTCGTTCCACGAGACCGATCAGGATGACGCGTATACGCGGTACGCGTATTTGTTACTCGGGCGTCACTCTTCCGGGTCACGCTTGCAGCGCGATAATCACTTTCGGTTTGGGGACTTTCCTTTGAAAGCTTGTACAAAACACATGATATTATGCCCAATTTTTTATCAAATATACGTTTTCTCAAATACTAATTACTGCTTCCATGCAGATCTGAACCATTGATACCAATCATACTATGATGCAACCAGTTTTGGTGGTATTCATAAAGTATGTTTAAACTGTCCATGGACTTTAAAAATGGACCCACCATTTTGGTTCGTCTAATCTTTTGGATAGACACCGGCATTCAGCCCATTAGAAGTCCGCTCCAGGGTGGTAATGCTCAACGGTTCAAACCAGATAGATGTTACTTGGTTGATGATAGCAAAGTCTTTTTCCTCAAGCGACCACTCTTCACTCCTTAAGACTGTTTCAAGGTGTTTGGACCAGGGATCCTAAATCAATCGGGCGTATAGGACACGCGCTCACGTAAGTGGAGGCACTGCTAAATCTGTGAAACGGTAGCTTAAAGTTCGCCGTCGTACGTGGCGCTGTGAACGCTACGTCATTCCCGGTATACGTCATACTGCATAAATACAGTATGGTAGCTTATCGAAATGGGTGTCGCTATTACTATCGTTCCTAAATCGGCTAAAGGTCATTTCGTACACCGTGTCACCGTTGTCAACCCGCCCATGTTGGGACGTGCCTTAAGAACTCGCTCTGTAATTGTAAGCGCGGTTAGCAGCTGTTCCATCTCCGGACATAGTGTGCGTCACATTAGATACTTTTGCACTACCCGCTCTTGCAAGCTCGCTACACTACGACGAATGTCTGGCGGTGCAATTCCTGCTAGGATGTTAAGTTGTTCGGTGGAGTTGGGCGAAGACATCCAGTGATAAGCTGGCAGAGGCATTTAATGCTGGATAAAGCTTCTTAGCAATGGAATTATCTTTCCCATACAGGGCAACCATACTCTGCACGGAGTACAAAAGGCAAGTGCGGTCGATCTTAGAGTGTGTGGCGAGCACCCCCCATCTTGTGCCAATTAGTTTTTCAGAATGGTTATTGCGTGGAGATACTTTACTCTTCGTCTTTTTTTATGGTTTGTCTTATAGAGAGTGCAGGTCCAATCACTCCTTATGTAGACAGAGTATGACAGTGCTCCAGGCGTGTTTCCATATCAGAACTTGAGCTGACCATTTGTGATGGCGATCAAGCAAATGAGGCTGAATCGTCAATTCAATTTTTACTTTTCATTACATGTAAGCATATTAAAAGCTACATTTTGCTGAAATCCCCAGTAAAATTGACCAACTTAATAATTCCAAAGATATATCAGTTAAGGAACATAGGAAACAAAAGACATTTTCTCCTTTGTTTGGCTAGATCCTCAAATCAATATTTGCGACTTTCAGCTCATTTGCTTGATCACATCACATTTGGCTTCACGGTTGCTAAATTAAATGCACAGCCTGTGTCTTGGATGATGTGGCACTTAGGGTTCATGTTTCTCCTCATAATGAGTGAGTTCATCCGAACTGTGGATAGCCCTCTTCGATAACTGTGGAATCGACATCTTGGTGCGCTAATGCCCAAGATTGTTGCATAGATACAAAAACGACAGAATCCTGCACTCCTAGGTTGTCGTAGGTATAGATTTTTTTTTGTTTAAAGATGCGAGGTGCGAGCATGCACCTTTGGAGTAGTCCATCTTAAGCCTACGCCAAGACCGGCTCTTTGTTTCTCCTAGCTGAACAATAACATCCTCTTTGCAACAATTCCTTGATGACTCAGTCAAACGGATGTCCTTGGTGGATTCCAAAAGCTTATTGAGTAAGCATCTTTGCTTAAAGTTCATAAGGTGCTGATAGATCGACGAACACGAATCTTCCGGTATACCAAACCCTTCCAAAACCATCCTAGATGTGTTGAGTTAGGTTGTTGAGTACTTGGCTTGTTTTCTGGCCGGAAATCTACTTGTTCTGATATCCGGTGTTTCGTCTATCATTGCGGCGATTGCTTGAGCATGGAAGGCCGTTCAAAGAGACTTGAGGTATGCTGAGGAGTGTTATTGGTCTATAGCTCTTGGGATTAGATGGATCTTTCCCAGGTGTTAGGAGTACCAATAACATGGGATTTCCCCGTCCAGACTTTGGGACTGTGGGAAATAATGCAGCAATTTGTAGAGCTCAAGAAGCCACTACTCTCCTACTGGGCCGAAGTTTTTTCAGCCTGGCCTCATTTGAGATGTTTGTCATTGGCCTACAGCTTTTCCTGGTTGAGTTTAGCAAGACCGTGTTCCCGTTCGTCCATGTTAAGGGTCACTGAACCAGGGTCCCCTACATTCTTGAGCTTCTTGCAGCACTTGCCATTTAAAAGCAGTTGGTGGGCAATTTAGTTTGGTGTAACATTAATTTGGCTGCTATTGAGGTTCTGTTGGATCCCCGTCAATGCTTTTCGGATTTCGGATTGTAGACCATACTTTGTTGCTGTTGTGGATCATATCGGTGGATTCATTAAGGTGTGGCGGGTTTTGATCTTTTCCCTTGGGAGATCTTCTCCGACACTAATTCCTTACCTTGTGCAGTTGTTTTAGCTGAGAACGGATACAGCTGCACAAACATGGTGGTATATTCTTGATATTCTTTCTCACATTTCTTTTCTTGGAAAGGCGTGGTACTTATTCCGTCCCTACAGCGCTCTGGATATGAATCTCCAGGCAGTTTTGTTCACTAGTTTTGTCATAGTTATGGGGGTTTTGGAGCATGTCCTCTTCACGTTCTGATCCAGGTCATCAGTGAATCCTTGCCAGTCTGCATGTGTGTTTGTGTGATCGGTCGGTCACACAAACCCCTAACCCCCTCTGGGGACGGGCCCTGTGTGTAGCCACTGTGACCGCTTGACATTGCATTCTGAGTTGTGGTCAATATACATGACTCTCTAATGTGTCAAGCGGACAAAGTGCAAATGCGATAGCCGCGTACGTTCAATCATTAGTAATTATTGTCGTACAATACAGACAAAAAATGTAATCTCATTTGGGATAATTTAGAGTTGTTAATCAACAGCTGAACCAAATGACTAGGTTTTGTTAACTCTCATAATAAGGTAATATCTCATTCATGGTTTACCATGGTAACTCACTTAAATGGTGTTCCGCTTCTTCACTGTATCAAGAAGGATGGGTACCAACTCTCTAACGAAGGTACAAAATTATTGTGTAGCATCTGATATTAAGATAGAAATGAAATATGTCAAAATGCCTGTTTCTCAAAATCATCTATCGCTATGGTGCATTGAACATTGACGGCCTTTTTTCCAGAATTGACGATAATCGCACTCAAAGATAACTTTTTCACTCAGTAGTTGATTATTGTTGTCTAAGAGAAAACGCCACGTGAAATATCAAACAAAATTGATCCGATGGTTAAAATTTTGGACCTCGTTCCTCGAAAAGCCCCCCCCCCCATGCTTTGGTAGGTTTATCTGTTGGTTTTCGTCTTGCATGAGTTTTAACTCCTTTACCTAATGTAACACCAAACTTCTTCAAATTAACACTCTGAAAAACCACTAACATAATCTGAATTTATGTGGTAAACATGTAAAGAACTTCTTTTGATATCCACAGTAAAATATCTACATTGGTAATGTATACAGTTACAGCTTATGGAGGGATGACATTTTTACTCCATGACAAGAATATTCAAAGTTCTCCACCAAGGTAATTGTCTCTCTGCTTGGTGAGTTAATGCAAGAAATGCCACAGAACCTGATTTTGCAATGACATGATACCTGTAAATATTTAAGTGTTCATTCCGATTAAATGTCAATGATACATACATTTCTAGAAATAACGTTGAAAGTAACAGCCATGATTCACATGAAAGCTCCTCTTATAATGCGCAAAGCCAGTGGTCTTCGAAAAAATGGCCGAAGTTAGGTGACTTATGTGTTACTTTTATATTCTATACCCATTGTGGCAAACCTAGTGTAAATTGATATGCTTTGTCAAAGAAGATTTTATATAATGATTTGAATGTTTCAAAGTCGCACAACCTGATGCGCCTTCAATTTCACTGTTTTGCAATTTAAATGCTTACGAATTATATGTGTTCAATGAATATGCATTGCATGAATATTGAAAGCTTAAGCTCAACAGAGATTCTATCAGAATAGAGTTCTCACCTTCGGATTTGCGGCCTCTTGCCGGAATGGCAAGTCCATTCAAATTCTGATGCCGCTTCACTTCATTTTTGCCATTTCAAATGCTTCCGATGAATGTGTTCTAATGATAATGCATTGCATGAATCTGGAAAAGGTTATAGCTCAACAGAGATTCTATCAGAAATAGAGGTCTTCCACCTTTCGGATTTGCGGCCATCTTGCGGGAATGCCAATTTCTGGAGACTTTCTAAATCTAAAGAATGACACTCAAGTTGGATATGTATGCATAAGAGGTATGGGTCACCCTTTGAATAGCACAAGTACTTTGAGGCCGGGTTATGATTTGATCTGAATGACGCATACTACGGGAACTAACATCTTTTGTTATAGGTTTATGCAGATTGAGGTTGAAAGACCTCGATTGATGCCTTGTTCCAATCGGTTTTTTCTTCATAAAGTATGGGAATTAAATACTTGCTGATGAGTCCATGGATAAATATAAAACCTTTTAGAGTATTAATAATAGAGCTGTTTTTATTATAGATTTGCGACGAAAATAAAAAAACCCTTTTTACGGGCCCGACAACCCTGATTTTTCAGTTTTTGTGCAGCATTTTTTTTTTAGTTTTTCCAAAAATCATGTAAATTCACCTGTTTTTAGCCCAAATTTAAAAAAAATGAATGTTTCTATTTTTTTATAGAAAATTTGTTTGTAAAAATTGTTCGTTTCTCTCTTGATTTTTCAGATTTTTGGGCTATTGTAG
>JAMKCH010021074.1:0-20578 GCA_023653785.1 Ophioderma brevispina
ATGCATGCATGTGTGTATGTGCGTGTGTGAGGATGTGTGTGTGTGTGTGTGCATGTGTGTGTGTATAGATCAAATCCAGTTTTCTACTAGTCAGTGGCTTGGTTGCTATGCAAAATCATTAATTTGCAAGCACCATCCCTTAACAAATGTAGAAACTATCGCAGCACCAAAAGCAACAATATGTTTTTGATTTCCCACTTGGCCATTTCTGGTCAAAAAGTAATGGAATAATTTCAAAATCTGATATTTTGTTGCCAAGTGTCAATAAAAAGATGTTAATTATATATGACGTCTTTGAGAATTTTTTACAAAAGATGTCACATTGTAAATACGTTGATGACATTTTTATTTCCCCGAGTAATGTTGATCTTTTAATACCTTGAAAAGCCTATTCCTTCAGCCTTTTGTTATTGGTAAAGGCAATTTGTAGTTTTACTTCCATTGTGAATTATAAGCAACTTTATGATATGCTTGACATGCAATTTGAATGCCGGAAATCCACCTACAATGAAATAGTGTTTGTGATTAGTGGTCTGTGTAATCTTGTATGACAACTTTGTTGTCGGGTTTACAATGCAAGTAATAGCAATATATGTAACCATCCGCAAAGCATAGAATGAGGTCCATGTTGCATTCCAATGGTTAAGTGCATTCAATAAAACCTAGATCATGATCTCTACTTTCTTGTGGTATATCTTTCAATACGTTGTGTTGAGTATGTCATGTGCTGGATCATCACATGTGGGAGTCTCGAACGTATTTTAATACATTATATTAAATATACTGGGTATGATCATGACCCTTTAAACATAGTATTACACAAACTTCAAACATGTTTGTTTCCTATTAAACATGTACACAACTAGAAAATCGGTAGTTTTAAACCGTTTTGCATCCCGGGGTTTGCATATCCCTAACACCCTTCTCGTCTCTGGCCTATGGGAAGAAGGGAAGGGGTAAAAGCTAGAGAAGATTGCACATCTTGGGTGGGATTTGAAACAAGCTTTTCTGATCTGGCTGACAGATATTTGGAGATAGTTTTGTGGGAAATGAGGTACATGTAGGAATGTATATGTTCCATGTTTAGCTGGAACACTATATCAATATGGCTGCCTGGTCTCAAGAAGTGTTTTATGTCTTTCTAAATACTTCATGATTTAGTCAGTGGTCTGAGCAGAATTCCTTCAAGATCTGGACGGGTTGGTACATGTACATTTACTGCACCCACTTTATCTGCTCCCAGTTGAATTAATCCAGCCTTTACTGAATAAAGTACAGTATCACGTGCACTTTATTCCGTCAAGGCTGCTGAATTCAACTGGGAACAGGCAAAGTGGGTGCATAACAAAGTAAGTTACCAACACGATCTGGACCATGGTCTGGAAATTGCTCACCATCGGTCTACTTCATACAAAACTTTGAAATTACATTCTCTTTAAGGACAATCTTTTGAATCTTATCACATTATATTCCTTTGTACTTCAGCCCTGGATCTGTGATAGCAGACGTATCTATATTTGTGATACCAGAGGAGGAATTCTTTCTCAGTGATTCAGCACTGTTAGAAATCAGACAACAAGTCGAGTCAATCCTGCAGGCAGCAATAGATGATGACGAAGGCCCCTTTGCTGATCTACAAGTTGTAGAGGACTCTTTGCAAGTCAGCCAACGTAAGTCAATCAAAATTCAACAGTTTACCCCCGGAGGGGTTCTCATGTTTGGGTTTAGGGATGTGGCTCTGAGAGTCTGAAAGTAGGACCAATATCTTTATCAATTTTTGCCAAATAATGACCCATAGCTGGACTGGATATGTAGATTTGGGACCAAATTTAACAAAAATTTGCCATCTCTTTTCTCAAAATTTTGACAATTTTTGAGCAAATTCAGGAAATTTTGGCTCCAGATTGCTGAAAATGGCATCAATATTGCAAAAAACTTTTAAAATGTTGAAAAGTGACCCATATATCTCTACAGGGTGAGTAAAAAAAAAAGTACAACCAAATTGAGCGATTTTTCATGGAAAACCCTCTGTGCTATTCATATATTTTCTTCTTGAAGTACATTCCCTGTTTTGTTAGCTCCCATATAAAAATTACGGCATTAAAATTAATTAACGCGTTCAAAAGTTACAGTTGCGGAAGTAAAAGTACGCGATGTGAAAGACCGAACAAGTTACACGCTAGAGTAACCCAAAGAGTACTCTTGGTTTTACGTCAGCTTTGGGATTTGCCGCATATCTTCCATTAATTACACACTTGGAATAAATGTCTTGGAACACCAGTGACATAACCAGTCTATAGGTGAGGGCTGGGAGGGGAAGGAGTAAGGGTGGGATCCACACTCAAAATCTTTGCCCCCTCCTGGCCCTAATAGAGATCAGGAAAAAGTCATAAATTAATAGTATTGACAGTTTACCGTGTTCACCTTTGCAAAATGTGTTTTAGTGATGCTCCAAAAGTTATATGGTTCCCATCGCCTGGTCCCTCCCTCCCTCACCAAATGAAAATGTCTGGTTACATCGTTGGGTAAGACTGTAAAATGAAACCGTATATCAAAAATATCAAAATAATATTTAATATAATCAATTTTTGGACTTGAAGCAACAATATGCAGAATTCTTTTCTTTTCATTCTTTTGATTTCAACAAAGTAAAACTTCCAAATTGCATGTATAGGGATGGATAACAGCATTAAAATTTTCCATTTTAAAAATATACTGTTAATTTCATTAAATCTTAAGTATTCTGCATTATCATTCAACACATGTCCTGCGGAGCATTTGAATACCGCGCCAAAGAAATCAACCTGTTAATTTACTTTGAAGCCCTCACGCTGCGCAGTAATGAGTCTCATGTGTACAGTCAGTGAGCAATTTGTTCGGGGCAGAAAATGGATACCTTCACAAAAATAACTGTAGCTTTTGAATGGCTTGATCGATTTTAAAAATTTAAAATTATTGTGAAAGCTGATAAAACATACTATCTAACACAGGAATTAATTTGGTAAATTCCGTTAAGGTTTCTTCATAAAAAATCCCTCATTTGGTTGTACTTTTTTCTGACTCACCCTGTATATTAAATTAAGGTGTTATTCATATACCAGAATGCTGAAAATGAGACCCGATATTGGCGGCACATCCCCGTATGGTCCTTTGTATTGAGTACCCTTGAATATTCTTACACTTGGCCTGTAGAGGGGGATATATGTCAGGGGCTATATTCATAATATTTAAAGGTGCAACGAGAGATTTCAAATAACAGGTGTCCCAAAAAAAATGTGAAAATTGTGATTTTGGCACTAGTGTAAAGCTTTGTATCAAAAATATCCCCACCTGTAAGGATTAAGCTGAGAACTGTTTCTTTGGTACAAAAATTGTGTAATTTTTAATTTCCTATAGTAGCAAATACGAAATTCAGCCTATGTTTTCTATTGAAAATATACGCATTTATATACAAATCACCATTTGTTTTCATTTTAAGTTATTCTGTGACCAAATAAATAAGGTAGGAAATCTATTAGGTCTCTATCGATATGAAATCACTACATATCACAGAAAATATGGATGACCTGAAATCTTCGTTGCACCTTAATATCACAGTTTTAGAATTAATCCAATTCCAAATCAACTCCTATTTATTTCCAATCCACATCAAGTATTTCAAATTTTATGTATCCAAATTCCAGTTTCTTTCCAATCCCAATCAACTCCTATTTATTTCCAAATCCCAAACAAAGTATTTCAAATATTTAGGTATCCAAATTCAGTTTCTTCCATTCCAAAACACTCAGCGACCAGCAAGAGAAACCACTGAGGCTCCCACTCCTCTTCAATTGGCAAAAGAAGGTACCGCGGAATGAACGGCCTAACTACACATTCGAAGTTCCTGTTTTATAAATCTAATGGCCCCTGCGCTCTTAAACTAAGCCGGTGTGTTCCCTACCCCCCGCAATTTGCCAAAGAAGGTACCCATCCAATAATATAACCTAACTACACACTTGAAGTCCCAATTAAAAATCCTTATTGAAATACATAGATTTAAACTATTTTTGCTCGAGGAACTGACCTATCCACTAGCCTAAACTTAAGTTACCATCCACTTTCAATTTATTACATATTGCTCAATTTCCATTTATAGAAGGTTCAGATCCATTAAATGACCCAATTTCTTACATTTTCCGCACAAAACAAAGATTCACATAATCTTAATATAAACAACCTCCCCAAAATTCTAATTAACAAAATACAAAAGTTCAATAATTAAAAAAGCATAGTCAAAGATACCAATAAACCCAATAAAACCTAAATTGAGGAAAGTAAAAGACCTTCTGCTGGTCTACCACACCATGAGGGAGGTAGGGAAATTTTATAATTGTCCTCAAACAGAGAAGGCGACTATACTCCCCGGTGGCAAATAACGAAGTGACCATTTCCAAGAAAGCCGGTCATCTTCCCCGAAAATACAACACCCTGATTGTTTGTGGAAGACACGAGGGGTGAAGGACGACTGGTTCCCATACAACGATAACCAGGCAACCCAAAAGGTATCAGAAATCATTTCCTGGTGTTAACTCCGTTTTTATTGGTTATGCAATAAACTTAATTATCATTGAAGCACAATGCAATTAGACGGAATGTTTTGAGGTTAATGTAGCTACCAAGGCGCTTTGCATACGTTGACTTGAATTTTTTCCATTAACCATCGAATTGATTTTGCGTCTACTGCGGACTACACCTAAAATCATATATTTAGCGCGGACTTTAATTTCGATCCACCCCACTGCACATGCCCCTCATCAATCCCATACCTTTGAAAAAGTACTAGAATTGACACGATTTGTTGAATCTACTATAGGTTGAGACTGTTATTTTAAAGCCAGAGTTTTCATATCCTGTTTTTCTCACAGAGTTTTCCTAATCCTTTTTACTCATTTCAGTGGTGGCTTTGAAATCAATATCTAGCAACATCCTAATGGATAAACAGAAAAAAGGTGGTTAGTGTGCACTCCATGGCTAAACACTTGCTATGGCCCTTTTAAAAATTGGTGCTAAAGTGGTTTTAAGTGGTTGTACTATATATTATTCAGTAATAGTTGGTTTTCAAGACTTTTCAGCTGTGTTGTCATGGGGTGGATCCAGTAGAAAGATTGGACATTTAATCCTGAGTGGAGCCTCCCCCACTTGCCCTCCCTCCCCTAAAAATATTATTGATTTTTCCCCCTGAATTCACTTTCCACCATTCACCCCATCCTTGAAAAAAAGTTCTGGTGCCACCACTGATTTTTTGAGGGCCTAGACCAATAGCAATCTGTTGTTGTGGTGGTTGTGGATGTGTGTGTGGATGTGTGTATCACTAAATGTTTAATTTGTTTAAAATCACCTCAAAAGTTGAAGTTCAATTGGGAACCAAGTTTGTGTCAATGGTGCACCATGGGATCCCTCATATGTTGATGATGTCAAGGTTATGTGCCAAGGTCAAAGGTCTGGATTGGTATAGTTACTATCAATCTCAATATCCATCAATAGTTATTTTTGTTCATCACAGATACAGCAAAATATAGTACGATAATATACCTAAGTGATTATATATAGTACCATGATAATTGGAAGTATTTAGGAAAATATATTACACACAGTGATACTTTAAATAATCAACATTGAGACAATAACTGAAGGGAATTAAGCCCGACCTGCCAACAGTACAGGATTTTTCCTGCCAAAATTAAGATTTAACTGACAGTACAAAATACAAACTTTCAATATCATTTGCAACATAGTAAAAATAGATAATGCTAGTAACAAGGGGGGTTGGTCAGTAGTTAAACAATCCGACTATTGGATAAAAAAATTAGGATGACTATTAAAAAATTAGGAATGGATAAGGCACTCTATTAACTGATAACAATAAGTTTTTCATTTTTATTTTGAAGAAAGAGTGAGGGCAGTTTTTTAAATTGGAGGAATTTAGAACCAAAGCAAGGGACCTTGATTCTTTGTGTTATTTGCCATGACAGTTTACATTTTAATTGAAGGTGTCAGCATGCCTGTTTGATAATGATAAGTGCGAGTCTGGAAGTTGAAATCCTGCCAAGAAATCATTTGCAGTAAGTTATGGTTAAATTGAAATACATGATGGTAGCAAGTTGAGCTGTAAATGTCGTGGACTTCAAGTTTTAGGAGGGAGAGATGAGAAAAGGGGATCTGTATGAATCTACCACAAGAATTGGTGCACGTTCTAATTACTTTTGGAGTATGAAAAGTGAATCTAAACCATTTTTGTTTAAGCGTCAGCCCAAGCATAACCATAGGATAGGTACGGTAAACAAGACAATGGTAAAGGGTATGGAAGTGATTTTTGTGGTAAAAACTGTTCGAACTTACGAATAACTCCATTGTATTTGGAGATAATTTTTGAAATGTGTTTGGTGTGAGAATGCCAGATATATTATGATCATAATAAGGATAAGGAATTTATATTTAGAACTTGTTTAAAATGCGTCGCCTAATTTTATGTCACTTTAATATCTGGTTTTATTACTGTTTTATTTTTAAAGATCATATAGTTAGTCTTTTTTATGTTTTTTAATTATTTAATAAGATAATTAAGACAGAAAAATATTACGTTCATGATTTATTAATTGTTCAAGTGCACGAGGATCAGATGAGAGAAAGTATTTTTTGTCATCAGCAAACAGAAATAGGTGGCTTTTTGGAACAAAGTGGAAGGTCGTTAATATATAATAAGAATAAAAGTGGCCCTAAAATGAAGCCTTGATAACTCCGAAGGTGATGGTTTGCTGGTCAGAAAAGATGCTATCAATTTTAATACATGCATAAATCAGAAAACTGATCAGGGTGGTTTTATTCAATTTAATTGGTATAAAACGGATCAATATTTCAGGTTCAATCTCAATATGGTGGTCATATGGGGACACATTGAAAAAAACAAATGATGAAAATATTTTTATTCATTAGGGGAACAATTTAAGGGATATTTTAAAGGGACTGACATTGGCGAGTATAAAACAAGCATCACTCTGTCCTACTTGAGGTATGGAGTAAATCAAGCACAGCGCGATACCAACGCCAGCGATATCAATACACATTTAACATATATACGCTGAAAATTGCGCCAAGTAACTAAAAACGCAATGCTACACAATTACCGATGTGACGATCCAAAATGCTTGTTTGTTTCTCATCCCTATTTTTAAGCTGTATTTTCTTTTCAGCCCATTTGTCGGAGAAGGTGGATTTTGGGAATTAGTGGAACTCAATACTCAAGTGTCAAGAATGATACCCTAATGTCAAAACAAAACAACATACAACAAAACAACAAAACTCAAAAAGAAAAGAATACTAAAAACCTGGGTTCTGGGTCTTTAAGGGAGTCTATTTACTTTAGTTTTGAACTTTTCTTTATGTTATTTTTTATCCTTAGCACAACTTAACCATGTTGTACCAGGTCAATTATTTTGGGGTGCGGACTTCGAAAACAGTTGAACCTTTCTGGTAAAAAGTGGACCTACCCTCCTACAATGGTCCTTTCTAGGCCTTTTGACTCTCATCACCAAAAAGTGGACGTCCTTTCAAAACATATCTAAATTTTGGACCATTTCCATCGGGGGTGGGGGGGGGAGGTAGGGTCCACAAAAAGGGGAAAAGGGCCAATTCAACAAATGCACAAAGGTCCACATTTGCGAATGTTTTGAAGAGTATGGTCCAAATTGAGAAGTTTTTTGACAAGAAAGTCCACTTTTTTGTGGTGAGATGTTCAAAATCAAAAAAAGGACCATTGTAAGAGGTTGATCCCTGTTTGATCCTGTAGAAGAGATGGCATGCTGTCAATGCACACCCAGGGTTAAGCCCTAACACCCGTCACTTTACAATTTTTGACCAACTTTTGAAAGGATAATTTAGATATTGCTCTCAATTCTCTCTTTCGCTCCTTTATTTTGGCAGCAACAATCCATATGGTCAACAGAATCGACAACAGATGAATTGCTACCTTCCATCACCTCTGAAGGAAGGACAACCACACACCACCAGGACACCAACCACACAAATCCTACCCACCACCTCAAGCAAGCCCTCAACCAAGCCCTCAACCACGCAACAAAGTCCAACAACCAAAGAGGATCACTCAACAACACAAGGTAATTAATAATATTATTTTTAGTTAAAAATTATCGATATGCTGTATTTAATAGCATACCCATTACCCCGGGGTCTATCGAGTAGGGCATTCAAGGTTTGTAACAGTGTTTGGGGTAAGGGTCAGTAGATGCACCCTCATTTTACTTGACGTTTACCCCTTTCCGTTTACCCCTCGTTTTCACTTTCAAATATAATAGGTCTTTGTTCAGCTAAATATTCTATATCTGCAAAGTCTGTGCCAACTGAGTACAGCCTAACATCACTTGCTTACATAAAAAGGATCAGGTTTTTAAACAAGCACAAATAACAATTGACAGAGCTTGTCCTTGGCTGAAAAAGCTACTGGCCCACTGAAATGGTCACTGAGGCCTGTTATTTCAAAAAGATGTTGAACAATCGTTTTAACTAAACAATCAATTTTCTCTTCCAAAGTATTGGGTGGATAGTAAGAATTCATTAAAATTATGAAAAAAGGTTTTTTCAATTAATCATAGTCTGGAAATGTTGAGTTTGTTGTACAGAATGTTCTCAGCTTTCTTTTTGGTATATATGACAAATTTTAGCCTTTTCCTATAGTTGAAAAATTATCCCATTATTTCCTCACTATTTCAGTAACGCTTGTTAACTAAACGGTGTTTTAAACCACCTTTTTGGAATACGGGGCCTGATGATCTGTTATATTACTCTTTTTTTGCAGCATTTCCATTTGTACATTCCTTTTTTTTCTGTTGTTGTTAGGGAGGGGTCGGGGGAAATAGTCTTATGACACTAGTATCAAATATTGACTGCTCCTTAGGGGTGTGGAATCCTATTTCTTGAGGTGATGGCAGAGGCCGAAGGCCTGGGGATAAATTGGAGGTATAGTCGCCAACAGTGACTATTCCCCCAAACTAGAACATCAATATTGTTTTATAAACCTTTGCACACTCCCTTTTTCATATAAGCTTTACGGGTTCCTCAATTTACAATGATAATTATGAGTGTCTGTGTCTGTATGAACTTTCACTCTCTTGTAACCGAGTTAGTGACATTTGAAAAAGAATAAATGCATAAAGCATAACTATTGATCACAAGCATCAAAGCTTTCATAATCTTTCATGAGATATTTGTGGGTTTTTGCCATTTAGTGACCCGGGTCACTATATGACCCTGATGACTTCAGCAGCAGACTTGTACTGGAATAAATAAACTGCAGAATTAATGCAGAATTATGCACTTTTTCCGTACAGTCTGCTGAATTCATCAGGGTCACTAGTGACCCCGTTCGCCTTAAATGGCCAAACCTGAATTTTGATGGGTTTTTTCTTGAATGACACAGTAAACTTTGATTGAAGTGCTGAATACATGCAATTTTTGTTTAAAGGGGCATTTCCGTAATTTCACTACCTCGTCCCCCCCGACTTAAGGCTAAAAAAGTTGAGAATTTCATATCATTTTAACCGTTAGCCTTAGTACTCCTGTGACCAATCTTACGTGCAAATTCGGTTGTATCTGTAAGAATTTGCCATTGTCAATCTCTTCCAGTAAACAACAGAAATTAGAGCACAGTGGCCTATGGGACCATGGAAACTAAGCAATTGCTCATAACACGACAAAAACCACAAGATCGGGATCAACTCAACTTTGTGAATAATCTTAATTTAATTTTTCACCTAATTTTTAAAATAATGGTCCTTTTGTGAAGACACCTTTGACACTACCCATGAATTTTGGTTGACTTGGTTGAGAAACTGATGTTGCATTTAGGAATTCTGAAAAATAGTGGTTTAATTTCTCTTATTTCTCTTAAAGGTGGTTCAATTACTACAGTCAAAGGCACTAACCGGATCAAAGGGATGCCCCGTCAACATCCTCCCACTGTGTCTGCAAACCAGGGAAAGGACTACTGAGAAAGCGTAACGACAACGAGCATAAAGTAGCACCACTATTTCACCAACAACTACTACTACTATCCCCACAACTACTACAACCCACACGTACGACTACTACAAAACCGGCAACCAAAACAACCGGCACCACGTACGACTACAAGGACAACAAACTAAGAAATCCACTACCACGTACCACCTACAACAACTACAGAAAAGCTACTACTACAGCTCCTGCGACAACTGTGATAAAAGGCGAGTACTTTTATTTCAAATTCTAAACTTAGAATATATAAAAATCACCTATTAAATACATTTCCCATGGTGTCTTTTACAACAACAAAGATAATTGATACTTTGTTGATTTGACTGATTTCAATTTTAATTAGGCAGTTCTGTTTTTGATCATGCATAATACAACTCTAAATCTCTATATTAACCATAACCCGGACCAGACGCATTGAGGTGCAACGAAACGTGGTACCGTCTGGAAAAATGGTTTCTTCTCGTTTGCATCTCGGCCGTCAAACAACTATTTTTTTGTCGCTCAATTGACTCTCATTGCCCCTCATTGTATCTGGGACGTCTTTCCCCCTGAAATGACGCGATGTTCCCCTCGTTGCATCTGGGACGTCTTTCCGGAAAATGACGCGATGTTCCTCATTGCATCTGGGACGCTTTCCGGACATGACCGCGATGCTTCCTGTTGCATCTGGGACGTCTTTCCGTGAAAATAACGCGTGTTCCTCATTGCCATTTGGGGGGGGGCCGTTTACGCGTATAATATTGGCAACAAAGTAGAGCAAGTCAGATTCATACACAAACTATTTTGCATGAACCCCATTTGCTCCTTTTTTCCAAAGTTCACATGCGTGGCCCTGCCACGTCGTTGGAAAAAACGCGAACCGGCCAAAAATTTGAGGGTAATTTTTGCCAAGCCTTACGCCTATGCATATCAACTATTTAGCGAAGAATTACCCTCAATTTTGGCCGGTTCGTTCGCTTTTTTTTATCACAACGACGTGCAGGGCCACGGCAAGTTGACTTGTAATTTTTTTTAAAAGTCAACATGACATGTCCGTGACCCTGCCCCACGTTCGTTGATAAAAAAAAAAGGCTAACAAAACCGGGCCAAAAATTTGAGGGTAATTCTTTGCCAAGCCTTACGCCTATGCATAGCAACCACGTTTTGCGAAGAATTACCCTCATTTTGGGCCGGTTCGTTCGCTTTTTTTTTATCACAACGACGTGGCAGGGCCACGGCAAGTTGGACTTTAATTTTTTTTAAAAGCAACATGGCCGTGCCCTGCCACGTCGTTGTGATAAAAAAAAAAAGCGAACAAGCGGCAAAAATTGAGGGTAATTCTTTGCCAAGCTTACGGCCTATGCAGAGCCGTATTTAGCAAATAATTACCCTCAATTTTGGCCGGTTCGTTTGCTTTTTTTTATCACAACGACGTGGCAGAGCCACGGCACTTGGCTTGTGTATTTTTTTTAAAAGTCAACATGCCGTGGCCTGGTCGGCTGTCAACAAAATTTTGCGCTCTCTCCCGGGTTCAAACTGGACCCGGCTACCCCCGACCTACCTTTAGCGTCGTTTCCCGCTACATACCAAGGAAGTGGTCCGCACTTGACTTAGTCATTTTTTCCTCCCAACATTGTAGCCTGATTGGATCTGTGTGATTCTCTGGAAGGAGCAATGGCACCGGGTCATGTTCCTGTCCTTTGTGTAGTTGAATGCCGTGTAACAAGCGGTCCCGCTTGACCTTAATCATTTTTCACCTACAGTGTACCATTGGATCTGAGGGTGATCTTTCCTGTCAGACACACCATCCCTCTTATAATACGTTCTCTGTCCCGCAGCAGGCCCCATCTTGAGTTGTGTACAAAAATCAAAATGCAACATGCTTCCTCATAAGTTGGGGGGTAAAGTTTTTTCAAATCCTGAATAGTCATACTTATGGCTTGGCTTTTTTTTGCTCGACTTTCTGTTCGCGAACAGAGGGGACCTATTCCAATAGACTAATGGGTTCCTCTTATGTCCGGCTCTAATGCATGACCTGGTCTACTTTAAGTGCGTACTACTGCTTTGAAACTGGCAACATGCCGTGGCCCCTGCCACTAATGCTAACCCTTTGGTTGAAATTTGAGGGTAAAAGCCAGTCTAAAAATAGACGTTAGGGTTGGTAGTTGGGCCGTCCTTACTGGCGGAGGCAACGGGAAAACAAAACCCTTAGGGTCTCTTGTTTTTAGACTGTTTTTAACCCTCAAATTTACACCAAAGTTTTAGCAATCCTAACTGGCAGGGCACGGCATGTTAAAATTAAAGCACGGCAAAGTACCCTAACTCTCTTACTTTTGGACTTGTTAAAAAACCCTCAATTTTACACCAAAGCTTCGCATTTAACATAGCCTGACCACGGCGCGCCTTTTTTTTTCCCCATATAGGCCTTGCGTGAACTTCCTTACGCAAAGATTTCCTCACGTTTTAACCTATAGCCTTGCGTGAACCACTGCGAAATTGGCGGGGAAGCTTTAACTTTGCTTACGCGTAAACTTTTACCTATATAGGCCTTCGTAAAGCTTCATAGTGCGCTTTGTTAACCAAAAGGAATTGTTGTTAGAATTCGATTAGCTCTAGCTTACCCATCATCGAAAAAAAACAACCGTAGGTTACTAGCAGCCTACCTAGCTGCTAGACTATTGGCTAGTAACAGCTACTAGTTTTGAGGCAGATATAGCGGCTAGCTAGCGGTATTTAGACTAAATGACATTCAAATTAGTTGTAGCAGCTACGAGCGGTAGTTTTCCTGCTGGCCAGCCGCTAGCAAATTGTCCGCTAGCTAGCGGCTAGCTGCTAGCAATGGTTGTAGAGCAGATGTAGCGGCTAGCTAGCGGTAGACTAAATGACATGCAAATAAGTGGTAGCGGTTAGGGGTGGTAGCGGCTATAGTTTGACTCTAGCCAGCCGCTAGGAATTTTTCTGCTAGCTAGCAGCTAGCTGTTATGGTTGAGGTGGAGGTAGCGGCGAGCTTTAGCGTTGACCTAATGACATGCAAATTAGTTGGTTGCAGCTATATAAGCGGCTAGTTTTCCTCGAGGCTAGCTATATCGCGGCTAGCTCCTATGGTTATAAGGCGGATTATAGCGGCTATAGCTAATAATGAGAAAAAAGTAGAGGAACACTGCTCACCACATCATTTGCAAGTTGCTTACCCGGGCCAGAATTTCAGAAAGAAACTACAAACCTGTTAGCACTGAATTTGAAAGCCCCATTCCACTTAACTTCCCCTTCCCCAAACCCCATCATCAATGTGGGGGAAAATTGGCAAGGATGTCGCATGCTGATGACGATACCACGTTGAACATTGGTTGGGAGAGATGGGGAACTTTATTTTTTCGAAAACAGTTTCCAATGCACAATTACTTTCACGCTTGTCTGAGTTAATTTTGTCATCTAATAATCATTGTTGTCATAACTTTGTATGCACATTATAGCTGTTTTACATAAAAAATTTAAAGGTGAAATATTTAACCTATGAAATTAGCAAGTTAAAAAGTTGCTGCCTAATTTTGCAGTAGTATAAATTAAGCCTTACAATTGTTTTAGATAGGAAAAGAGTGTTCCAAAATCCCGCTCAGAGCGGCTAATGGAATTAAAGGTGGGGGCACCCGGTCGCCAAACATGCCCCCCCCAACTTTCCTCCATCAAAATGGGGATTCGGGTATCAAGATGAAAGTTGCATCTATTTTTCATACCCAGTGAAATTTGAGGGTCCAGCAAATATTTTGCCCCTTTTTTTTTGATTTTTATGAAAACAAAAAATGTTTCAGGTGTGGTGTCCCAAATTTATTAACACACACGTCGATGGGCCAATTTTAGTCCACCATATTTGCTTCTATGAAACGGCTGGGCGCTTTAACTCAAAATTTGTCATCAGATGGTTTGATGATGCTTCCATTTGAAGGATAAAAAACATGTGAAAAGTTGGATCATATCAGGTCACCACCTTAAGTTACTTGCGCATCATGCTCTTATTGAAAATGTCAAAACACCTATGATAGCCATAGTGTGGCTAATAAACCAATCAGGTGGGTTATTTATAGCCCATCTGGTGGTTCAGGGGTCAAGTTCCCAGAAGGTGCAAAAAAAAAAATGTTCCCGTCACAGGCACATAAATATCTGGTAAAAGGGCCAAAAGTCTGAAGGGCCATTTATTGCCCAAATTGAACATCCATTCTACGTTTGCCAGATTTGTTTCAAGCTTGTATAGCTATAAATTTGATCATTCAGGCTTCAAGCTACATTGCATATAGTTTTGGACCTATAGGCCTTTGTGGGCTTAATGTGCATTTTTGCTATCTGCCGTATATGTGACATTGAATAACAGTATGAGGCTGTTAAGTCGTGGACAATGGGCATGCGCTGATCTAGAGAATGTTTTGCCTGATTATGGGATGTACTATTAAAAGTGTTAAATATGATCAAGAGAGAAAATGCCTGTCATATTCATGTTACAATAGGCCTACAAGCATAAACTACCAGTCTACATTGATCTAACTTTTCTCTCTCACCTATGCATTAAGTCTATAGCGGACACACATAGCTGTGACACAACTATAAAAGCTTTAAATTAAAAAAAAAAAAAAAACATAACTCTAGGTGACCACAGACATAGCATAAAAAAAGCCCTTGAGTCTTTAAGACTTGCAGCACCCATGATAACACAAGTTTGTCAAATCTGCAGTCTAGTGTTCTACGCTTCTAAACTACAGCTATATTATACTGCATATAATGCTGCATTATACTAGCAACAAACCTTTGACAAAGAATCAGTTTCATATTGGCAAGTCCTCTGTAATCTAGTGTTTCATGATGACAAACAAACAATTCTGTCGATTTTCCCATGTAAACATGGTATTGAATTCAGCAGGATCCAAACCCAACTGCCAAGCATGCAGCCACCTTTGAACTCAAGTGATTTGAAAGGAGCAAAACCCGGTTGCTGCTCGGTTCCTGCTAGGTGATAGTAGTTTGCTGTAGTATCCTGTAGGGAAATTGTTAGACTAAGTTTGCTGCTAGCTTCCTGCTAGCTTTTTTGTAGACTAAGTGCCGCTATAGTCCTGTTAGGTATAATTTTAAGACGAAGTTTTGCGCTATGTTGTCCTGTTAGGTGTTTTGAGGACTAAGTTTGCTGCTACCATGCCGCTATATAGCAAGAATGTAGCAGCTAGCTGGCTACCATGCTGCTATATAGCAAGACCGAATCAGATAGCTGCTGTTACGTTAGGTCCCAAAAATAGCAGCTACATATCTGCTATATAGCAGATAGGTAGATGCTTATTATTTTTTGCCATGGGTTACATTTAAATTGCTTCTAATTGATTTTGGGAAGTTTTCCGCTCTGGGGACGCTTTGGTTCTCATTGCACTCGGCCAGTTCCCCGCAGAAGGTGCAATGTTTCTCCAGGGCATCTCGGAGTCTTCCCGGAAAATGACGCGATGCGTCTCATTGATCTCGGCCGGTTTCCCGTCAGAAGATCGCAACTAGGCGCATTAGATGCACGTCATGGCCATCTGGACACGTTTTCGCAAAAATGACGCGATGTTCCTCGTTGCATTGGGACGTCTTAAGGCAAAATGGACGCGATGTTCCTCGGTTGATCTGGGACGTCTTCCGGAGAAAATGACGCGATGTCCTCGTTGCATCTGGGACGTCTCACCGGAAAATGGCGCGATTGTTCCTCGGTTGCATCTGGGAAGTCTTCCGGGAAAAAGGACGCGATGTTCCTCGTTCATCTGGGCTGTTAACGACTGTACGCTACGTATTCCTGTGCCGGTAAAAACGTCCGAGATGCAATTGAGAAACGCAAAAATTTGTTAATCATTGCATCGGGCGTTAACAAATAAAATAGATGCACCTGTTGGCATCTGGGCCGATGTTAGGCAAAACGACCCGGTCAGGGTTAGGGTTAAGACAATAAAATATGGAAAATATAACATTTTTTAAAGACTTTGTCCTAAAATTGATTTTGCCCAATTATGACAAAATAATGTACAATATGCAAATTTTACTGCTTAGTACCTATATTTTGTGTGTAAAAGTTGGAGGTGCTTAGGGTTGGATTTGAACATGCTGGGGTTTTCAGGTTCTGGTTTAAAATATGTACTGCCGGGCAGTTTCCATTTAACATACTTATGATAATCATAGTGATTTGTTTCTCTTTAAAACTGTTATTATAATGGAATTTGCAGTCAACTTAAATATAATTTTTGGGAAAGAGTTTTATATGTACCCCTTTTAAAATTCATACAGGAAACAAAGTCTTTCATTTGTAGGGCCTTAACATTAACAAAAATCCTAACCCTAAGGCCAAAATTTAAAAAAATGCCATTGTTACATGTATGAAATTGCAAGGGGGTATATGGAAACTCTCGCCAATTTGTCCCAACCTTTACCCAAGTTGAGATTAAAACGATAACACAAAAAATGGTGCATGAATGTGACAAAAATTGGTTACAATATACACATCTTACACATGTATAAAAATGCCACACCTTGTTGGGCATGCAAAGTTTATTGTTACGTACATACCATGCATTAGCTACCTTTTGTAGTGGGCAGGGATTCATTTCCCGCTGCCACAGTAATAATGGCCTGGGGCAAACAGTTCATTGCATTAAGATTACACTAAATTGAATGAGTGGTTAAGGTAATTGAATACTACCAAGACCTTCATCTCACCATGAAACTGAGGCAATGGTTGACAAGCTAAGTAAAGTTTATCCAATCAATGACAATGCGGCTTGTGCACAAATGTGGTCAGATAAGTGAATGGTCTTCAAATGCTAGGTTTGGGCATGAAGAAATGGAGGATCGTGGGATATCCCTGGCATATCCAGGGGTCTGTGGAAGGAGTGCACACAACACTTGGTCTAGCCTGAGGCTGTGGACCACAATTTGTTAAGTATTTTTACATTTCAAAGAAATTATTACAAATACAATGTTCATATAAGGATGCCTGAAAAACCCAGATCCAGGGGGACAAAATTCCAAAGTCGTCCAGCAAGATTGGGGAAAAACATTTGTATTTGTCCCGGTGCCTTTGTGCGTAGACACGAGAAGAAAGCCTTATTTACTTTGATTTTGTCCAAAGTTAGGCTGAAATGCCCGAATAAGAGGGATAAAAGCACATTTTGTCCATATCGTCCCGCTTTGCAAGCCCAAGGGGGAAAATTCCCCAACCCCCCCCCGCCCCCGGTGGTACGCCACTGCTGAAAACATGTATAGAATAATTAAAAATAATTAAATTCAAATGCTTCCCCAATTTAACGGATAGAAAAAAAAGTTACACCCATGTGTGTTATGTCATTCCACACATCCCGGAGGCTGAATCCGATAAGTTGTGATGGTTGGTGAACCCTGAGGGTATGAACGCCCTTGATCGCTAAGGGCCAGGGGCTAGGGGTGTACCGAGGCAATCAAAGCCAGGGGGAGAAAAATCCCAAGTCATCACAGTGATATGCTCATCAAGTTCTCAGACAGGATAAAATGCGGTGAAGTATGCATAAAAATGAGGGCCAATTTACGTAATTTGGGCAAAAAGAGAGGAGAAGGTGGAACGGGGGGGAGCGCTTTTTTCTCACGTCAGTTAGCAGGCCGTTCTCCTTTGACTCTCGTCTGTAGTTTCTCGTCGTGCTTAAAAAATCAGGATGGAGATGCATAAATGTTATCCCACTTTTTGCCCCTAATTTTGAGCCGGTGGCGGAACTTCCCTCAATTTACGATACTGTTATAGTTGTGTCTCTAATCTGTGTGCAGTGATGTCTAACATTTATAGCATGCACAACAAATTCTTGCGCTGACATCACTGCACGGAAGGATAGGCATGGACTATAATATATAGTACACTACTGTGCCCACCTTAGAAAAAAAAAAAACCCCCCCCACTTCAGGTTGAGGTGGGTTGGTACCTGGTAGTTTTACATTAAAGAGACATGAGGAGATTTCCAGAAAAGCAGCACCCTCATTTTTCTGAACCCCCTGGTTTTTTACATTTGGAATGCGTACCAAGGTATTAGATCGCACATGAGTGAATAAGCCGAAATGACCTCTTTATGTAATAAGATGATGATTTGTACTTTCTGTTGTGCACGGGACAGGGAAAGTCAAAGATGTGGGTTTCTATGGGGAAACGATTACGATAGGCAGGCAAGTTCAAACAACAAGGGTTTTGCGGTTTTATTTTGCACCGGTTTGTCCAATAAAACCTTCGAAAAGTTCTCGGTAGGTGGTCTAAACCCGATCCAGTGAAATTGAGAGAATAGTTCGTATCCTAAAACAAATCTTTAGTGTCCTGTCACTTTAAAGCAATCACTCTGCCTGCATAGCATAACCATATTGTGAATTCCATTTTTAAAGGGGCGCCTCAGTTGGCCTGGTCAAACTCTCTCTCTGAGAGGAAAGTAACTGTTAATTTGAATTAGCAAGTAGGTCATAAAGACAAATTATTTTGATCCTGCTATGGCTCTCTTCCAGACACATCAACAATTTTGTACAGCCCTGAATTTTCACATGGAATGTGGGGGAAACTGATTGTGGTAAATGACTAAAACTTGAGTTCTAATAATGTGAACATTATTAATTAATATAATATTTGGAAGTTCACTTAGGGTTAGCAAGAAGAGAGCCCTACTTGAATTTAGAAAATTACCAGATATGTTTAAAAATAGTTTGTTCAATATTCCCTCTTCCAGAGGTAGATTGAGTGTGGACCATGGGTCTGCTAGTAAGGTCAAGTGCCCAAAGGGCACTGACCTTTAAAATAGGCTGGTTGAAAGTGAATAGGGTCAAAGTGGCCGTGCATTTGAGCATACAACTCAAAAAGGACCAAGTTATGGTTGGCTCAGCTGTACTTCAGTGTCTTTCCAAGGTCACAGTAGATATAAATTGTTCCCTTGTTGAGTTCTTAAAATAGAAATTAGGATATAAAAATTGATAAGAGGGTAGGCATTGTGCCGATATAGGTTTTGCCAACTGTGGGAAAGTCAACCATTATGATTGCTTCTGTAATTTTTTGAAGAGTTAAAGGGCATTGTGTCAAGCTGTGTACAGCCAAAGTTCTAGCACATTTTGGTTCCCCGCCAACTTGAGTTGGGCCAAAAGGGGGCGGGGGACTATAGAAATGCTAGCGTGCCGTGCGTGCGTGTGTGTGGTGGGGCGTGCGTCCTCACGATATCTTAGGAACTAAGAAAGTGGGGAAGTCCTCTTCGCACCATAGATGTATCTCAAGTAGGAGGGGGGTGGTTACAAAAAGTGGGTCATGTGGCATGGGTTAAAGGTCAAATTGTTGTCAAAAATAGGTCAAATATGGCAAAACATAGGGCTTAAATCGCTATGAAATAAACGTTGTCAACAACGCTATCTTTTGATGGCGAAAGTATGGGGGTCCATCTTCGCACCAAGAGATGTCACTCAAGAGGGTGGATGAGGTTGGAGGTGGGTCATGTGGCATTGGGCAAAGGTCAAATGGGTCAAAAATAGGCAAAAAATGGAGTTAAATTGCAATATACCTTATCTGTTGTCGGTTAGGTAGGATGATTGAAACTTGGTGGGTGTGGTCCAAAATTCAGTGCCGAAAATTTTGAAGGTCATTTCCAGGTATTATGAGGTATCCATGGTCAACATCACTTTAACCTGTGATAGAGGATGAAAATGGGGCGTGTGAGGTCAACATTCAGTAGTACCAAAAATTTTGAAGGTCATTTCAGGTCATCGAGGTCATCCAAGGTCAAATCAACTTAAACATGTGGGTGAGGGTGAAAATTGGTGGATGTGATCAAATTTCTGTCCAAAACTTTTGAAGGTCATGTGAGGTCATGAGGGGTCATACAAGGTTCGACAATCACTAAATTGTGGTAGGAGGATGGGAAAAAAAACTTGGTGGGTGTGGTCAACATTCAGGCCAGAAAAATTTGGTAATTTCCTACGATCATGTGGGGTCATTTAAGGTCCAATCACTCATCATGTGGTAGGAGGATGAAAAACTTGGTGGGTGTGTCAACATTCAGGGTTGACACTTTGGAAAGGTCATTTCCCGGTCATGTGGGGCTCATCCGAGGCAAATCACTTACACATGTGTTGGTAGGAGGAGAATTGTGGGCCATCACACTCTTCCCTGAGATCTTAAAATTGTTGACTTCTTGTTCTTTAGCTAATGCACTGGGCGGGGGGGGGGGACCTTGTGTTGTTCGAGAACCGCCTTGTAAACATAAAATGCACAATGGACATGCAGTATTATTAGGACTTGTTATTTGATTAAAATAGAAGCTTTAATTCTAAATGTGATGGTCGGGTGTGAGGTGCAAGACAGCCCCATCTTTTATTTATTTATTTATTAATTACAATTAAGAGGCCACCTAGACCTCAGAGGTATACAACAGTGATTAACCACTCGACTAGGGTATCCCTAAAAAAATGGACCAGAACGGTTGGAGTCAGGGTTACCACCCTCCTCTTCCCAAAACATTGTATATGCAATGTACATGTTACTCTC
>JAMKCH010021075.1:0-23669 GCA_023653785.1 Ophioderma brevispina
ATTTTCACAATATTATAATTTCCTTTGCCAGAGTTTGTTACTTTGTTTTGGGGTCCTTTTTTTGGGGGGGGCTGGGAAATTTATTTATGGAGGGGGCATTACCCCATAATATTGTAGTTTGCCAATCAGAAATGCTGTATGAAATGCAGGTAGTGCTCAAGGGGTCAAAACCAATGCATAAGAAAGTACAATGGTAGGAAACTAAATATTAGATACACCATTTTGCCATAAAAAAAGTAAGTGACCAAGTGGTCTAAGATGCTGAACCATCAGCAGGGTATAAAATCAATATGTGCAGCCCCCGGTTCGAGCCGTGCAAGAGTCAGGTTTCTTGGGCATATACTCAAATAGTTCCTATAAGGTCAGAAATTGCATAATTATGCAGTAGTGTGATTATGGAATTTCTCCTCGCTCCCACCCATTGTGTAGAACGTGCAGGTATGTGTAATGGGTGTCTGGTGCCTCATCGTTCCAAGATTCATGTAAAGCTGTTGGTCTAATGTATCAGAGGAGAGTCATGTAAAGCTGTTGGTCCCATGTATTGGAGGAGTCACTCCTGAACATATAAAAAAAAGAAGGGGATCATCCTGGACCTGATACCTGCACACATTACTCTATACTCTGTCCAGCTCGAAGTATGAAGTAGCGACGCGGGCGTATACATTGAACCAACTTTCACCGTGTGCGTAGGTAAAGCACAAGCGAACTGCAACTGAAAGGCGGCACTGGGTGTACGCGTACGTCACAACTTCATACTTTAGACGAGACAAAGTATAGGTACCAGGGTCTCTTCCAACCTGCACTAGGCTAGCGTGGAAGGGCAGGCCGTAATTCAGCAGTGGTTGAATTGATTAATTGCTATAAAAAGCCCGAGTGTGCCTGAATTATTCACCGGACATTTAAGCTACTTGAGAATGCTTTACTGTGTCTTTAAATGCGTCCATGTCATGCCTTGGTGAAATGTTTGCCACAACTCTGTACACAAACACAAATTTTCCATTATCAGCATCGTGAACAGACTCTCTTACCTAATGGTGTGGATTCCCTTTGGCTTAACACAATCCACGAATAGTCTGTTACCCCTCGTTGCTAAAGTAATAACAACTCAACAAAACCATTAAAAACAGATTAAAACCTTTCCTCCTGAAAACAGAAACTTGCAAAACAGTTTGTGTTTGTGAAATCTGATGACTAATTTCAGTTACAAATAAGAGAAAGGGAATGAATATGGTAAAAAATAGCGGATTGCAATCAACTATGTTGTTTATCAGCTGAGCAATGCCTCGATGGTAAACACCTCCCTGGATGCTGCCCAAGTGCTGCTAATTTATTCACTGCCAAGATGTTTATTTACACACTTATTTCTGAACGAGGAAAAAAAAAAAAAAAAAAAAATCCATGTCATGCCTTGGTGAAATGTTTGCCACAACTCTGTACACAAACACAAATTTTCCATTATCAGCATCGTGAACAGACTCTCTTACCTAATGGTGTGGATTCCCTTTGGCTTAACACAATCCAAGAATAGTCTGTTACCCCTCGTTGCTAAAGTAATAACAACTCAACAAAACCATTAAAAACAGATTAAAACCTTTCCTCCAGGGGAGGGCGGCCAAGAAATCCCAATTTCAGACGTCGCCATTGGTTTAACACGTAAAAGCGAAATCTTGACGAAAAATTCTGAATTTTTTATATGTTGTCAAGGAATATTTTCTTATTCCAAAACCGTTGGAGTTGAAGAATCAACTCCACTGGAAGGGTTATTTCTGTATTTTTTTGTATGAATAACGAACAATGACGAGGTCGTATGTGGGTCATGGGAACACCCATGACCGACCCACATCAAAACACCCAAATTGGTTTTTGGTTTGCACTCTGTATTGCTCTAATTTCTTTTGACATTTTTGGTGAGTTGCTATAATGAATGAGGCTTGGCCGCCACCGCCTGCTTTCCTCCTGAAAACAGAAACTTGCAAAACAGTTTGTGTTTGTGAAATCTGATGACTAATTTCAGTTACAAATAAGAGAAAGGGAATGAATATGGTAAAAAATAGCGGATTGCAATCAACTATGTTGTTTATCAGCTGAGCAATGCCTCGATGGTAAACACCTCCCTGGATGCTGCCCAAGTGCTGCTAATTTATTCACTGCCAAGATGTTTATTTACACACTTATTTCTGAACGAGGACTCCTCTCGCTGCGCACCAAATATAACTGCCAGTCTGCCGCCACTACCACTGTTTGTTCACACACTCTTTTCTGTAAAAGGAACACCCCTCGCTACACTATCACTGCCTCTCTGCCTTTTTTACCAGCCATCCAAATCCTGGTTCCTAATTTGGTTCATGCTAATATGTGAGAGTATGTGTGGTCCAGCGGAAGAGCGGAGAACTTAATATCATCAAACCGTTAAAATTCTTTGAGTATTGAGTTCGAGTCCCCTGAGGTCAACGTATTTGTGTCCCTAGGCAAGATACTTAATCTCAATTGCCTACTCAACCCAAGCAAAATCTGGGGAGCTATTATGGGGAATATTACAATCTAAGTGCTGATAGCCATGTGCACTTGTAAGGCATGACTTTGAGCAGCCACCTAGATGAAGCGAAATGATTGTGACGATTTCCTGAAGGCGGTGTAATAATAATTGGCAACAGCACTTTGAAACTGTTTAAGCGCTATATAAAAACTGGTAATTAATAAGTATTATTAGGTATTATTATAAATTTAGTCTCTTAGGACTTAAGCTAATAATTTCAGTGATTTTTTTCAAAAGAATTGTTAAGTTTTCAAAGTATTTTTAATTGCTTGTGCATGAAAACATATAGGGTAGGTGTGCCATATAAGATTTTCGTAGAAACACTTACTAGCTACTAACTTACTATAAACACTGAAAACACACCCACACATACTATGGAATAAAACCTATTAAGTAGAGCACAAACAATAGTAGATTATGTCTTCCATGGAACACTTTCCAACCTATGGTACACTGTCTTGGGAGTTAAATAACATTGGCCGTATTCTCAAAAGGTGTTTAACTACAAACAATTTTATTGCAAAGGAGTAGGGTGCATAAGAAGAATGTCCTTAACATGTACAAAATGTTCAAGACAAAATTGTCAATGCCATTTTCTTGTAATTAATTTAAACAATTGGCTTAAGTTCTTCACACAAGTTTCATGAGAGTGCAAGAAGGTCATAAGTGCAATAGCTGACATGTGATACTCTGTGTGCTGCCATGTATGAGGATAACTCTCCACTTTATCTTTCCTGAGAGTCGGGGCGCTTAAAAAAAAAAATTGTCGTCAGGCTACTGTAGAACCATTTCAAGAGCCGATGACCATAGACTGCATAGCAGTATGTCGGATGGGAATTTCTGACAAATAGCAGCTATTGCACTTACAACCTTCTCTCACTCACACGACATAGATCTCCCCAATCCACCTCAATGCCTTAGAGAGTAATGACTGCTTTAAAACTAAACATTGCTAAGTGTACGGTGTAAGATCACATTGTCCTGTCGCCAGTAGTCTGTTATGTTTGATATGCTTTATTCCATAATGCATGACTTGGTGTTACCTAAGTCTTGAAAGAGATGTTTTTTAGAGATTCTTACAATGCATACCTACCTAAGCTTTTGGTAAACATCTTTTGAGAATGCAGCCATTTTGTTAATCAGCAGTCATAGCTATCAGCCCTCGCTGTTGTGTAAGGGAAGGGTTTGCATATTTCTTCATATTAATGCTCAGAAAGTTTCAGTTTCCCATGCAACTTGTCAATGTTGTGTTGGTGGATTTAAACACTAGCATGCAATTACAACATGCTGGGAGTGGGTGCTACAGGTTATTGACCACTGTCACCAAAAACAATTGAGGGGGCCAACTCCCCTGTAAAATATAACAATCCAAGATGAGAGCCAAACCATATAGTATTACATGGATAAACTCAAGCACTATGACCTCTTCAATTTTTAACTTCCTTGATATATTTAAATCATGATTACAGTGACTTGAGCCATGTGATAGGTTTTATTATATCATGATTGCAGTGATTTGAGCCATGTGATGTTTTTATTATCACATGGCATAAAAAGAAACCAGTTGGTATCATGATTTACAACAAATATTGCCTGCCTATATTAGTGAAATAGTAAAAAATATATCATTCAGTCAAATTTTGACTGTCCTATTCCACTCAGCTTCAAATTGTGAAATGGAAAAGTCAAAATTTGACCTCATGATATATTGGTATACTATCACACTCTCAGGCATTCAATATTTGTAGGCTGTTTAACCACATTTAGAGAAGTGCTTTTTTCCTATGTTTAATTTTCTCACACAGGTGAGAAGCCACAACTACAAGTGGTATTAAAAATGTGGTATTAAACATTTGGTACCAAACAATGGATTGGGACAATTATAGCGATTCCTCCCCTACTATGGGGAACTAACTTCAAGCCCAAAAGCTTACAGTTCCCCTTCAAATTGCATGTCAAGAGCAGAGTTCTAATGTTATTCTATAGTTATTTTAGTTCTAATTGAATTCAAATTTAGTTCTCCAGCAAGTAGGTAATTTGGTTTAACATTATGCAGTTTTGCAAAATTGCAGCAATTTTGTTAACTGTTTGCAGAAGAAAAATAAAAGTATCACAATCATTTTCGAGTTGCATAATACTCGCAATCCTCTCACCTCCGTTTTCCCTCCTCCAACAGCTCCTATTCACCACTGCAGACAAACATGTTTTTTCACTCCAAGAGTTTGAAGTAATATTGCAGAAGAAAGCAGGCTAACAGATTGAATTCACAGCCTGCGTTTAAGGGTAAATAGCAGGTGGATCTGAGAGATAGCTCGCACACAATTTCAAAGCAAACATGTTTCAATTTTCAGACGCTCTTCATAAGGTTGTTATAATATTAACCGGTCATATCATATTTCTAGTCATAATATGAACCAATCCAATGTTTCGCTTGACAACAGAGTTCTGACGCTATGTTTTCATATCTTTTTTCGTATTTTCTTACTAGGATAGATCACTGTCAAGATATGTCGGTCCTTTGATGTAAGAAGCGTAGTCAAAACAACATATTCGTCAGTCACATGACCTGCAGGTTATTCCAACTTCGGTTGTATATTTTATTCCTCAGCTAAGTATTTTTTTCTGTAGTTTTTACCCAAACCCAGAGCCATACTTGAATAAGGCAACCCCACTGGTAATCCCTGATACTAACTCTGCACCAACCCTAAGACCAGAGCCATACTTCAATAAGGCAACCCCACTGGTATTCCCTGATACTAACTCAGCACCAACCCTAACACCAGAGCCATACTTGAATAACGCAACTCCACTCGTAACCCCTGATACTATCTCTGTACCTACCCTAACACCAGAGCCATACTTGAATAACGCAACTCCACTCGTAACCCCTGATACTATCTCTGTACCTACCCTAACACCAGAGCCATACTTGAATAACGCAACTCCACTCGTAACCCCTGATACTACCTCTGTACCTACTCTAACACCGGAGCCATACTGGAATAAGGCACTCCATTCCTATTTAGATATTACTCTCTAAATGCTGCCATGTCCCCTTTCCCTCCATGCAAAGAAGCAAATTAACAAACATGATGTGACGTAAGATTGACACTTCATAAAATCAGCGACTAATAAATTTAGTTAATACTGTGTGACCTGCTTTTAATATAAAGAACAAGAGTAATAAATTTAGTTAACACTGCTTAACCTGATTTTAACGGTCCAGGCAAGATTCTAATCTTTGCTAACTCTGCATGACCTGGTTCAAACCAAAACAGACATCCAATAAACTTAGTTCACACTGTATAAACCTAATTTTGATCTTCAAATAACAAGGCTAAACTTACTTAACCCACTATATCTACTTTTTTTGGCATCTAAGCACTATTTTGATTGGTTGCTTTGGAGTATATATCATCTATAAATAAGCAAATCAGAGATACTGTAAGAATGGTAGTATGGTTTATACAGAGAGAAAGAAGCAATCTTTTCATTGGTTACTCAAAGGGCCATCTGATGTTCACAATTGGTGGTAAATCTCAGGTGTTAAGGGTTTGTGACATTTAACATTTTTTCAGTCTTCCACAAACTGAAAATTTTATTCAATTCTCTTACAGTAAACCCCAAACACATTTGTGCTACAAAAAGGTCAAATATTCTTTTCCTGCCAGGCTTGCAAATCTTGCATGATTGTCCGAAAGATGGGGTAAAAACGGAAAATGTTGTTGTTTACAAAGAAACACCCTTTTTGCACAAAAAGGTCAAATCTGTTGTTATTTGCCAATTCCATCTCACTAAAACAATGTCTCTAAGGTAATATGCATCCGGCTTCAAAATGGTCATGTTGAAATAACATTACATCTTGTCCAGTAGTGGTCAAAAGATGAATAAATTTGTCACACAAAGAAGGTCTTACCAACTCATCAGAGAGGAAAACATACATCCGGATGTTCATTTCCGCTCAGTCTATTCCATTTGTTTGAATACACAAATTATTTGGAAGTTGTGAAGCCAGCAGAAAGCAAATACATAATGAGCAATATACAAGAGTGGGCAACATTTCAGCCAAACTTATGAACTTTTTTGCCCTATAAGTTATTTTTTGTCTTTTTCAAGAGTCTAACAGTTTATGATCATTTTATCAACTTTTTTAATTCCAAGGATATTATAGTCTTTTTTAATTCAAAATACATCCAGAAGTTTGGCCAAACAAAAACAAATTTCGCATAGACAAGTAAATTTGGTACAAAGCATTTTTGGCCAAAAGTACCATGGTTCAAAATCAAGAAAGGACAAAGAGATACTCAACAAAGCAAATGTTATTTTCCTCAAGACTCAGATTTTCCTGGAAATGTCAAAATTTTGGTCTCTCAACATGCTCAAGCTACTGTTTGTCCCATTTAGCCTTTAAATCATTAGGTCTAAAGGATGTTTGGTTTTGATGTTATGGGTGAAAAAGTGCCTCAGTTTGGTCAACCAATATTTATTTTGCACAGTATTCTAAGAGATTACAGAATCACTTTTAAGCTCTCACATAAAAAGGGATTCAAATATTGGGGTGAAACTTTAAGAGAGGGTATTGGAGTCAAAGTCATTTAATCAGGATGTAAACTTTATACAACTAAATCAGACCATCCCCCATTAATGAAGATAAAATATCCATGTAAAGAATTCCCTTTTTAATCAGCAGCACTTATTCTCATAATGAAGTATCCATAATGATAAATACAAAATGATAAACACAGTAACATGGAGCACAACCCCTTTAAAGATATCTTTCCCTCGCTGTTTTACACTAAGTAGGCTAATGTACATCTCTTCATGGGCAAAATTTGAAAATGATACCCACCAAGTAATACTTGTGCTATCATCTGATGCTTTGTGGCATATTTTGTGAGTCTGCATATTTCCTATTCCAAATTTGGGCGAAATACATCTGCTAACTTATTTTGGGTGCCACTTGAAAGTTTGCATACATTGAAACTTTCAGCATTGTCTGAAATACTTAAGGTTACTCTTCGTCCTGAGGGGAATTAAAGGGTGTCGAAAATTTTGAGTACATTTACCAACAAATCACATCATTACTTCCACTGCGAAAATGTTGCCAACATTCCAGAGTTTACACTTTTGACAAAAATACAAATGATATTTGCCAACATCTGAAACACCAATACCAGTTGGTAATCTCACATTGTTGGACAATAGCCAACATTTGATATGCCAATGACAAGTGTAAAAGCTCACATTCTTAAATGACTGCCAACATTTGGTTGCACTAGCAACAGGTGCAAAATATCACATTCTTGAACAATTGCCAACAATTGGTTGCGCCAGCAACAGGTGCAAAAGCTCTCATTCTTGAACAATTGCCAACATTTGGTTGCACTAGCAACAGGTGCAAAAGCTCACATTCTTGAACAATTGCCAACATGTGGTTGCGCACAGCTGTTTGAAAGTCTCATTTATTATGACAAAACCATAATAAAACAAAATTATCGCTGGCGACACAGATTTGACAACTGATTTGAATTATATAGTCCACTAACTACATTCTGTGTAAATTTTACGAAAATTCATTGCGGGCAAATATGATTTTTCTTAAAAATCTAGTTTTTCACGTCTTTCTATGGAGAATGGGCATATATGGCAAGATTCCCGCAATGGATTTGTCTGATTTTTGCAGAGATAATAGCTCTTGCATGTCCCTAGCTATATCTGTTGTCAAAATTGTGTCGCCATTGCTTAAAATTGTTCTAAAAATAAAAGAGACAATTTGTATGGGGTCAAACAGCTGTGTGCGCCAGCAACTGGTGCAAAATATCACAATCTTGAACAATTGCCAACATTTGGTTGCACCAGCAACAGGTGCAAAAGCTCTCATTCTTGAACAATTGCCAACATTTGGTTGCACTAGCAACAGGTGCAAAATATCACATTCTTGAACAATTGCCAACATTTGGTTGCACCAGGAACAGGTGCAAAACCTCACATTCTTGAACAATTGCCAACATTTGGTTGTGCCAGCAACAGGTGCAAAAGCTCACATTCTTGAACAATTGCCAACATTTTGTATGCTTCTTGGCCACTTGCTAACATATTTGGCACCCAAATCTTTTAGTCCACCCTTGCATTAATTCCACTTGTTCAACAATCTCCCTTGGTGCTGGTAGTGGGGCTACCCGATACTTTACATCATTATACCAAATAATCATGGATGTCTAAAAACAGAAGACAAGAGTAAGCGATTCTTAAGGAAGATATAAACAACAAGAGGTTATTCACATCTCCCCACAAGAAATGATATCCCATTCCTGTCTGTTAGTTTCCTGCCATGGTACCATTAAAACTACCTATTACTTCAGGGAATATAATAATGTAAAAGAGCAGACAGCCAAAAACTCTGAAGCAATTTCCCTCACTTTGCCAGATGACGTGGAGGAGAATTAAGTGTGCGGGTGTCAAAGACATGCTTTTATTGCAAGTAATGCATGCTATGTTTATTCCAGAATAACTTGTCAATGAGTATGATCATCTGTTAAAGCAAATAATAGAACACATCTTTTGAAGAGTGCCCCCAATTTTTGAATTTGTGAGATTTATGCACAGTTGTGTTGTGTTGGTAATTGTCTCGTAAACTATGCATGTGAATGGTAATGCTCAAAGTGCACATGCGTCATAAACCTTTTGCAATTAGATTGGGGATCTCCAATTATCTCCGGTCCTAATTCAATGGCAGCACTGGAAATGTGAAATGTCTATCATTATGAAATAGCCCAATCTCACAAAAATTATTCAAACTTAACTTGCGTGAACCAATAGAACAGCTAATGGATTTGCGTAGACACGTATCCATGGCGTTATTTCTCTCATATTGGAACAACATTTTCAACGGCCGTTAAATTACTATATTCAATATTCTAATTACAAGATTCCTTCTTATGCGACACATAGTGAAGTTTTAGGTATAGTTTACTTATTGTCAGTTACCAATTGAATTGTGCAAAAATCTCATTTTTTTAAAGTAAGAGGGGCACTCTTCAAAACAAGGTGCTATTATTGCTTTAATATTGCCAAAATATGCTCCTTTCTTCCATTTCCTTGAATATTTTGCCTTGTTTAACATGTGGCTAATTGTACTCACAAAACTCCTACTTTGGGGACAGAACAAAACAGTTCCTAAGATATCCTATTCAGAAAACTAAGACCCTAGGCCTAATTATAAAAACCTGGAAGCACATGCATGCACAATGCAAAATATTGCAGTGTAAATGCACTCCTGACAACAATAACAACTTCACAGTTTCAGCATAAATGATTCCAGGGCAATTTTTTTTGCATGCTACAGAAGACAACATAATTATATCAATTCAAGCATAATCGTTCCCCTTCTTTTTTGCCTTGTTCAACCACGCATCAGAATTACACGACATATGCTGCGTGCGTCAGCCACCTAATCTAACCAATACCATGATTTTGATAACCTTATTTTTGATTGACTTTTTCTGATATTTTGTCTAAATACCATCAGCATCAAGTGATTTTCTCATTCTTAATGACAATACCTTTTCTCAGAACTATTTATTCCTCCTAATCATAATAATAGTCGATTTGCCAGTTCTCATCAGGAGTGGGTTAAACCTGTTATTAGGCCCATGTTACACATAAAGAGCAGAAGTAAATTGAGGAATACACTCTGTAGGGGATATGCCTGCAAATAAGTTCCCAATTGTATTGGTAAATTGACTGGTTATTTAACTCTATGGCTGGTATTCTGAAAGGGAGTCTAACTTTAATCCTGGGTTTAAACCAGGGTTAGTCCTACATGAGTGGACCTTTTTTCCCTTTCAAAATACTGTGAAAGTTAAACGCAAGAGGTGAGAAAATTCCTCATTTTTCCGGCCCATCCATGAGGAATTTTCTAACCCGTTACATCACAATTTTAGCGTATGTTTGCATGAAGAAAGCACTGTAACTTAAAGATGGAGTAGTGCCAAGGGGTTAAGCAGTTCCAATGCATTGGTTTGGAGTGCATCTTTAATAGGATACATCCATCCAATAGAAATCATAGTGGTCCTTCCTGCTATAGCTGGCAGACTACAATGAAAAAGAATCGATGGTCAGCCAAGGATTTCAACTTAAAGGGTATGTGTGCTCCAACTTTCAGGGACTACATTAAATCCTGATCAAATGAATGCTAAAAAAGGAATCTAAAAATTTCAGGGTGAAAATTGAGTACGAGATAATGGTTTGATTGAAAAAAAATTAGTTTCTCTAAATATCAATCGTACGCTCATATCTGAGCGATTCTGCCTCGTGACAACTGATACAGAAACCAATCTAACTGATGATAAAAATAACTCCTATTATGTCGTTTTCTCCATTTCTGATGTATTTTTGTTGTCACCCGAGGGCAAATTTCCTTCCCGTCTTGCTCCTCACTGTCGTCATTACAGACGATCACCCCCATCTTCCAATTACATGCTATTCAGTCATCACTTTTTACCCTCTCCTTCTTTGAACAGGCCAATCTCTCTCCTCACATCTCTTCGTCCAACTTCCATCTTGTTTTTCCTATTGCCGTGGCAACAAGCTTGACTGAACACGTTGTATTCTTAACCTTTGTACTACTTGTCAAGGAGGAATAAAGTGGATTTCGTTTCAAATTTCCTCAGGACAAATTTATTTTCAGAAAGGGGAAAAATTGTTCATAAGCAAAAAAAGTGCTCGGTTTCCTTAATCAAAAGCCTTCACTAATGTGGCACTGGCTGGAAAATGATTTTTGTCCCAGCGGATGTAAAACATTGATCCCAGAAGAAAATATGCTTTGTCTATCACCATCCTCTCTATCTATACATCATGGATGGGCAATGTCTGCAGGGCCACATAAGTTTTTATGAATACTGTTGTATAAAATAATATTTTGGCACTATACAACACTCAACTCATTCCAGACATTTTTAAAAATTATCAAACAATTCTCAAGTTTGGGTTTGTACAATTTCTAGACAAAGCCTGTAAAAAATCTACTTCAATGCTATTTGGTAGAAAGGCATCACATGTCTTCCACCTTGGGGCATGCTTTTGGCACAGTGAAAGCACACTGCTGCCAGTTTAGTGCCTTTGAATTTGGGTAGATGTTTTCATCTCGGAAGTCCTAAGTATTCAAATGTGGTACTGCCATTTTTATTCCATCAAGCGCTACTGCACAACATCATACAGCGCATGATGGCATCAATTCTAATACCTCATTTGCATACTTGGGACTTCTATATGAAATGTTTACCTGAATTTACACACAAGCCTGCTATTGATCAAAAAGCAATGTCCTTATGCAGAGATGGCCAGAAAGCTTTGTTTTCACATTTGCTATAACTTTTCTTTTTTTTACACTTCTGGTAATCATTTTAAATTTCAAATAAACATATTTACTATCCTCTTTCATGTCATAACTGGCCACAAACATTTGCACAGGTTATCTACAGAACCAATACAGAGAAATGCTAGCAAAGGATTCTGTCAACATTGTAAACTTAAATCTATTGACCATTCAGGTATCACTCTCTCCTTGTGCTCTATACATTCAAGGAATTCTGCAGCCAAGTGTTACACATTTCTCCTTAAGTTTGTATGTCAAGAACTTTTAACTTTTGTGTGTCAGAAAGTCTCAACTTTAACTTAAGGGTAGATGAACAAAGTTTCCCACTTTCATCAGGTCTGTTTATTCCTGTTACCGGAACTTTGACAGTAATTTTACAGAAATTTGTCTCATATTATGGAAAAATGTGTATTTTAACAGAATTTTCTGTAATTTAAAATTACGGAACAAAAAAAGAAGTCCGTAAATTAACAATTTTTTATGTTTTTTGTTTTTTATTTTTATTGTTTCTAAAACCGATTTTCTGTAAATTTACAGAAAATCTGTTTTCTTAATTTGCAGAAATTTCTAACAGTGTACTTTCATTTGAATCAATCTTTTAATCTAGTCAGGTCGGGTTTTCTTGTGGGCCTGCTACTGGTATCATGGTAACCAGTACTACCTGTCCCAGGGCCAGGTTGTCGGTGGCTAAACAGTCACCCCATCAGGTTTTTAAGAAAATCTGATGAGGAGGGTAGCTGGTTAAGTTGTGGCTAGCTATTTCAAGAAGCAGCATTTCCAATGTGTCTTGCCAAAATGAAGATCTACCTACAAGGGCGTCGGGCTCAGGAGAGCTAATGGCTGCCATCCAGCACATTGATGTCAGGAAGGATCCGGTCAATCTTTTGCTCCAATAAATCCACACACAGCAGTATTGCTGTGAATGTGAGGTGAATCCGGCCACCTCCGTTAGCGGGAACAAAACTGGATTTAAAACTTTGGTTTTACTACTATTACTACTACTACTTTTATAGAAGACTTTGTAAAGAAGTTGGTTTCAGCAACTAATTTTTCCCAAGCAGCAGCCTCTAATAACATTTGTGAAACTAAAAGCTACTCAACACAACCTTCTCGCCCAAGGTGATTTAATCCACATTTGAGAAGTACATGCATTGCGTTACATTAGGGAAAGCATTATGGATTTGGTTACAACACAGCGTAGGTGACAGCTTTCATGTTGCGGCTGGTTATTTAAGGCAGCGGCATTTCCAATGAGTCTTGCCAAAATCCACATCACTATCTATGCTACTATGGATTCTGAGACAACAACTGAAGGGTATCAACAGCCAACACACATCTCAAGTTCCCCTTGCTTATCAATTTACCAACTTCATGGACATCATTTTGCAGCACTGCACAGAGAGTTCCATGAAGAGTCCCTTCCAGGAACCACTACAGCAGTAACAAGCCCATGATCTTTTGAGTGAGGGAGCACAAGAATAATTTTCCCCCGAATCAGTGGTTTAGTTAGTATGTACCAATAAAAAAATTCTGGCTCGTTGACCCAATTTTTTTTTGAGTTGCAACAAAATCTGAAGAGGGGAGAACATCTAAGTACATCAACTTATTCCATGTATTTGGTTACTTGGTTTAAGGAATTGCGGAATTCAGTGAAGCAGGCAGACTTTGTACCCATCTCTGGCTGGATCATATTTGAGAATCACTGTGTTGGACACGATAAAAGACGACGGGATGGGTTTAAGTAAAATGTACCGACGAACCGCAATAAACCAACGCCACATAATTCCCGCTGGATATGCCTTTGCCCCGAGGACTTTTCACTGAATGGCAAACCAAAAACTGGAGGCAAACCCAATGCCCCCTTTTGCAAAATTACTGCACTGCGGTTATTTTTTTCCCCTTTAGTTCTAGATTCCACTCTTCACAATGGACAGTATAATTATGTCTAATTAAACCCCCACCAATCAGAGGACACACATCCAGACGGAGATATTATTTATTGATGGCATCCCAAATTCTCGATTTGTCCACCAAGTTACAGATAAGAAACCCAAAATAAGTTGAACAAGTATAAAAAACCCTTTTCAGAAATAAAACTCTGTTGCCTTACTGAAAAATAGTGTGCCTCAAATCTTTCTCAGTCTTGGCTGGGAATTTTCAAATTCCAAGGGAAATAAACTACATAGCCTGAAGACAGGAGAGCTTTTTGAACCATATGCAAAGCATGTCCGGTGCCTATTCTGTATAAACACATATCAATACTTGGGGATAAAAAGTGGCCAGTTAAGTGTTTAAGACATTTCATGATCATGCTACAAATTCCCTAAGTGCTATAGTGCTTTGTAGGCAAAATAGCGTAAAAGTCAGGGTTTAGTGTGATAAATTAATTATCATAGATTTTTGTGGGATCACATGACATTAGTGAGAGAAATTCCCAAAAACTGGTTGGCATGGTGGGAAGGACTCAAATACACCCTCTGGCCTGCAACTAGAAAGCTTAGCTTAAAGAATACCGTGCACACCTAATTCAATACATGCACTAAGAGAAGATCAATCAGTTAGTTTTCCCACAATGCTTTGCTGCCAATGGAAGTTTCTGTACAGGTAGTCATGTGAATCTTAGCGATGACAAACAGTCCTAAAAGTTTCTGCCAAGTTGCGATCAGTACTGTTCAATTTTCCCCATTTTTAAATTTTAATTTGGTGGGGTATTACTATAGCTATACAAAAACCTCCAGGGAAGCAATTGCATTGTGGAAGCTACTGAAATCTTCCTTACATGCCCTTATGACACATAGATGTGTCTTATCTACCAGTCTTGCCAGCCATATGGATTTAAAAATATGCAACATCATATTACAAATTTAATGTGTTAGCACTAGCTCTTTTGGACAAAAATAAAGCTTTTGAGGGTAACTGTCACAATGCGAAGATTGTGTAAAGGATGAGACAGGGAAATTGGAATGCCCCAAAAGAGAGTTCTTAAGATAGTTTTATTTTTCGGTTATTGTCTGGCATTGTATTAAGGAATTAGCAACATATGGAAAACTAGAGAATGATATGTATCTAAATACGTGATTTTCTTTTTAAACCTGGAAGGAAAAACTTTATTGAGTTGTTATTCAGTTCTTGTATTGTATAACTTATTAATGTTTATTTTCACTTTAGCAACCATCTTGAATTATGTTAATATAGAGAATAGCGATTGGTTAAAAGTGAACTAGCCTTAGGTCATTAATCATCTTTCAAGATGATTGGTTGTAGAATAATTGATGAGGTATAAAATAGTTGTAACAGAAGTTGTGGTCAGTTAGTTAAAAGTACGAGTTAAGTGTGACAGCGATGTTGGTGTCAGATAGAGCAAACATGAACATGTAAAGAAAACAGTAAGGGTCGATACCGTGCCTATCAGCTTGTGTCTTACTCATATTTGAGTACTATCCCCTTACCACATAACCTCACGGTTGTATACAAAAAAATCAACTTTTAATTAATTCCAAGTGAAACAAAAGTTCACTGCATGGATAATGGCTTTTACACTTAAAAAATTCAAGAAACAGCAATTGAGATTTCTTCAAAGCAGGTGTTACCTGAAGACATGAAATAGATCACCTGTAAAACTTATTATGATAACCACTTAATGGACCAGTTGATATATAATGCAAGCCACGCAAATTTCCCGCAGACATGCTCGGAGCAGTAAACATGAAAATTGATCCAGCGCACGGCCGATAACATACGACGTCTATATTCTTTCGTCTGTTGTGTCCCAGATCAGAAATGTTATGACACATTTTCACTAAGTGTGTGTGTGTGCATGTGTCATTTTTGTGGAGTTCAATTCAAATGGATATTTGTGGAGCACATTTCATATATTTTCGTTTTGTTCTACAATACTGTAAATTCCGTATTACAAGAAAGTATACATCTGTTCCAACAATGACTCCATGACCTATGACCTTTGACCTATGATCCCAAGCAGATGGACATCCTATATGATCCATGCATCAAAGACCATTTGTGATCACTTTTTAGCAGAAAATTTATCTAGTCTGAACAAGCGAACAACCACAATGGAAATATTATTTCCCTTTTAAATGTCTGGTAACATACAACATATAGAGTGCCTCAATAATAAGCCTTCATAACACATCTAATGTGTGCCACCAACTTATGCAATGATGTCTGTAATACCTTCCATAATTCTAAAGGATATAACAGGTTATAACAAAATTGTGCGTATTCTCATGTCAATATCCGTTCAATCTAGCCAATTGATTGTCTACACATGAAATATCGCCACCCATTGCAATGGACTATGGACATAGAATTTTCTCATCCAAAAAAGTTCTACGTCCAATCCCCATGTATAGTTGGAATCACTAAAATGCATGGCTTGTCTGGGTCTGTAATATCGTCCATTAACTGCAAAGGGTTATAGACAAGTTTTCATACCCGTTCTTGATGATACCTTAGCATCTTGGGGAATTACCAACAACATTTGCAGAGAGGCAATGATTTATATCTCGGTAGGATATGGGAAATCAAAAACAATATTCAACCTTCATATAATCGAAATAATACCCGGGTGAGAAACTGTAATGGAGATTTCTGGCTGGTCTGTAATAATGAAAACAGGGATGGGAGTTGTGGGATTTTCATGGCTTGGCACAAAAAGGGTCATAAAAATGCTCTGCTATATTCACCGGTGAAGTGAAGTACAAGTTTGGGTAAAGTCTGAAGATAAAATTAAAGCAATGCTATGGGTAAATTAAAGCAATATTTTATTCATTTATTGAACATCACATTTATAACAGTGGCACATGTCACTGTAAGAGTGCATTCAAAACAACAAACATAAGCAATAAAACACTATGAGTTACAATATGCTCATCCTCCAAAGACACAGTTCAGTGGGTTGTACTTATACATGCATTGACATGAACTGACCTTGTGTGCTCTGGGCATCATATATCATACCCAAAAACCAGGGGTTGTATTTTCTAAATACACTGATGAATTGAAGTTACTGAACTGTGCCATGGGAGTTGAGACAACTCTAGCTCATAGTGAAACTTAAGTGAATATAACAGGTATAAATCAAAACATGAACTGAAATGCAACTTAGGTATTTATCCAAAATACCCTTTACAAGATGTATGCGCAAGACATCCACAAAGGGGGGGTTAACAGTCGATCACAAAGCTGAATTTACATGCATCACACCAGGGGCGGTGCCAGGGGGGGGTGGCAGGAGGAGCAGCCGCCCCCCTGAGATTTTTCAAAATTTAGGAAAAACAGGGGTTTTACGCAATAAATTGCACAAAAATTAGGTGTTTTTAACCAAAATGAGTTCATTTTGTACTGTTTCGCCCCCTATGATGTTTCGCCCCTCCTATAATTTTACCCTGGCGCTGCCCCTGCATCACGCTTAAAGTATGTAAAAGGTATTCTGACAAAGAGTATAGTTTCCCAACACAGGTACACTTGTATCAAAGAAACAACACACACACATGCAACACACCTACACACACACACACACACACACACACATCAGGGATGCAAATTCGTCCGAGTTTGCGAGAATCAAATTTACTTGAAATGACAAAAAATTAATACATGATTCAATGAGAGGGATTGATTCTCACATCTGGACGCTACAAGAATCACAGCGAGAATCGATTCGGTGATTCTCTTCGAATTTGCATCCCTGCACATACTCACATACACACCACACAACACACATATACACATAAATACACATCTCATATGACATACACAGAATGCAACAAACAAGAAATAATAAAATGTAAAAGGATTACAATAAACACAACACGGATAGCCCTGAAAAAATGGGAATTCTACAAAATGATCACTACTTCAATTACATATAGCCAATCATGTGAATACATCCCATGGAGACACACCCTCGTTTTTTCTTGAAGTTGAGGTTTTGGCAAAAGTTCCATTAGCAATTGCTTTTTGGGGGTGTAAGGGTTAAAGCTAGGGGTTATAGCTAGGGGTACAGCTAGGGGTATAGCTAGGGTATATTTTTGTAAGTTAAAATGGATTTCAAATGAATAACCTTTTCTCTAATTTTGTCAATATTAATCTCCTGTAATCTACCACCTTTCTTACAGTACTTCTGGGCTCATCATGCGGCTCCAGGAGTTTGAAAAATGTAAATTACCACCGGGGGGCTGAAAGGCTTTAACTGGTGCAACTAGCTAAAAAGGCTATTTTGCAATAATTTGCAGAATTACCCGGGAGGCCGCGCCCCGCCCCCCTCCGCCCCTCCCGGGGAGCCGCGCCTGCTCATTACATGATATAACAGGATATTAAACCTCTGGTTAACTTATCAGGACCGATCTAAATATGTATTTGAATGAGTTTAAGCCTTTCTGACCCGCCGGTATTTGGCTATTACATCATATAGCCCAATATTCAACCAATCAAATTAGTCGGTACTAGTGCCCAAGGGATTCCAACCATCACCAATAATCAAACACAAATGTAATATTGGACTACTTTGATTTATTTTTGGTGAGGTTCTAATACTCTTCTCTTTTTCCTTGAAATATCACTGTAGTTTTGAAGAAAAAAATCGGCAAAAATCTCTATGGTAAAGTGGTTGAATTTGTAACAATTTGAAACCAGGTTTAACGCACATCCGTTTTTAAATCAAGAGTGATTTTAAGTCCATCTCCTTGGCCTCTGACATTTTACTGGGATCCTAACCTTCAAGTGTGCAACTTCAGACCGGATACATGAATTGGGACTAAGACGGACTACGAGAGGATTAGCATTTACACAGCGCACGCACGGGCACTTGTCCGAAAACCCGAAGCGAAACCCAAGCCTCGTTATCACTACATCAGTGAATCCGACCGTATCAATTGAATTACCCACGGTGGCAGATTGTGAAAGAAAGAAAAAGAAAGACTCCGAGCGCGCATCTCCGACCTCTGCAAGATTAATGTAGGAGTAATTGTGTTAGCACAAACACATAGGACTCTATTACATGCCGATGCCCTGGGAACGAAATGAAATCTGCGTTTGAATTTCTCGGCCTAATGGAATAAAACCGAGATGGTCTGTAGCAAGATAGAGAGATTTCATTACTTAATAGTTTGCATGTGGATGAATAGTTATAGGTATTGGTTTTTTTAGCTGGGAAGTCAGTGACTCTCTTAGCAACCGAAAATTCATCCCACAAGTTACTGACCCGAAACCTGGAATTGGGAAGTTTTACTGGAACAAAATTGAAGTTGTTCAATTTGTCTTTAAATTTATGTTTTATTTTAACAGAGTGAAGTGGCTTGATTGGAAATTTGTTTCATTTCAGAAAGAAACAGGAAGTGAAAGAATAGGGAAGAAGCAAAATAAACTTTCTCAAAGCAAAATGATAAAGAAAAACTTGTTTACTCTTTCTTGGGAAACAAATTATATTTGAAACCAGGGGTGTCTATTTTTCCAGAAAATCAGAATCGTTCCCCCCTCCTTGCCACATTTTATCCTAATTCTACCCCAAAATTTAACATTGGTTCCAATCTCCTAAGCATCAAATTCTTCCCCAAATGACCATAGAGACAAAACCTATTCCCCCGCCTCAGGATGAATAACGGAGGAATAGACATCCCTGTTTGAAACTAATTTGGGCACACAGCAAGGAGAATGATGCAAGCAGTGTCAATAGGGAAACTTCCTAGCCCCCCCCCCCCCCCAAAAAAAAAAAAAAAAAAAACCCCCCCCCCAAGCCTGTTAGATTGTACAATGTGGATTTGCCAATCACAATAACACAGAATGCATGGATAACTTCTCCAAAAGAATGTTAACCTAAATTTTTGGAAGAAAGATTGGAAGAAAGTTTGGAAGAAAAGAAATGAAAAATTTTACTAACTGGCAGGATTGTAGTTGTGCTGGTCAGTGCCAGGCACCAGCTCCCACTGAACAGCACAGGTAACTACGTACAGGTTTGTCAACCAGTATAGTATTTCAATAAAATTAGCAAATACTACACAAATATGAGTGACAATTCCTAATTTGTTTACCAAGATATTAAATTTAGAAAGAATGGTTTGGAAACAGTCCTGCCTATATACACACATTCATATGCACAATTTCAATTAGATTAAATGTTAAACACCACTTCAGATGCATATGATATATTACTAAAGTATTTTCTTTATGAAATAAGTCATCTTTCCAGGTAAATATTTTCTGTTTGTGTAACTTCCACACATTAATGAAATCTATCTGTTACACAGACTTCAGTGCAAACAATTTGTGGTTTATGATATTACTAAATAAATATTGTAATTGATGGATGGTTAAGGCCATTGTCTCAAGATGATGTTTGTTTCAGAAGTTTGATTGAATTTCAACTTGGTAATTCACTCCCTGAAACCAAAACCTAACCCAAGCTGCGCCTAAATGTAAACCTTCATTCTTAATTTTCCCATTACACCCTAATTACAAGCTAAATCTAACCCTAAATATTTATTAATCTTTCCCTGGAGAGAGCCAGCACACACAAGTGTTGAAAAAAAACACATGAGCGCTTGGCCAGATTCGAACCGCCGTTCTTGTATTACAAGAACGGCGCTTTTCCAACTGAGCTATCAAGCCTGGGTTGGCAGAGGAGCGATAGATATCATCTATAGGTGTTAGGTCCAGGTTGTCTACCTGGAGAACTAAGCAGTTAAATTTCAAAACAAATATAAATTGTATATGTAAATATACCGTTCTGATGCTATCCGCAAGGAAAGCGATGGACACCTTTCTGACCTAACACCTAGAGATGATATCTATCGCTCCTCTACCAACCCAGACTTGATAGCTCAGTTGGAATAGCGCCGTTCCAGTAATACGGAGGTTGCCGGTTAAAAACCAGACAAGCGCACATGGGTTTTTTCCAACACTTGTGTGTGTTGGCTATCTCCAAGGAAAATTAAAAAATATTCATCCTTGTCTACCTGGAGAACTAAGTAGTTAAAATTTTAAATCTAACCCTAACTGCAACTATTGCATGTTGGCATGACCTCCCGACTGACTTATTATTAAAACTATGTTTCTAGAACATAAATGTCACATCTGGCTGGCCAGCTGATAATCTAATATTGCAGCCAGAAATGTCAAATGAAATTCAATCAAAAATTTATTTTGTTTCTTCTTATGTTTTTACTGAATGTGAATACCACACAAACAAAAACAAGAATTGAAACGTGAAACATTTCTTTGTTTTTTGTAGTGTTAAGATAGACCAAATTGAATACCGAGGTCTTATTTTAATGAATGTGAATATCATATTAATAATGATATCATCATGATCATGATGATGAGATGATGATGATGAGATGATGATGATGATGATGATGATGATGATGATGATCATGATCATGATGATGATCATGATCATGATGATCATCATGATGATGATGATGATCATGATGATGATGATCATGATGATGATGATGATCATCATGATGATGATCATCATGATGATGATGATCATCATGATGATGATCATCATGATGATGATGATCATCATGATGATCATCATGATGATCATCATGATATCATCATCATGATCATCATCATCATGATCATCATCATCATCATCATCATCATCATCATGATCATCATCATGATCATCATCATCATGATCATCATCATGATCATCATCATGATCATCATCATCATCACATCATCATCATCATCATGATCATCATCATCATCATCATCATCATCATGATCATCATCATCATCATCACCAATACCTTCACCATCATTATCATCTTCATTGTAACTAATTGCTAACTTTATTCTAAATCCTCCAAACAGACACCTAATCTTGCATAATCGTTGTCTCACGAACAGCCTGCCGATTCAAGTTCTTGTGGAGACTGTCCTGCCTGTATCTAAATAATGCAGCTAGGCCAAGCCTTGTTGAGAACCTTTTGAAGTAGGAGTTACTGCACTGGTCAAGTGCTACTACAACTACTCCAAGGAGGGGGATGCAAAGGGCACGGCAACAGTTACAAGAGGAGAGGATTGGATGGATGTCCATGGCAACCAAGATGAAGAGCGAGCGAGCAAGATGCCCGTAGCAATAGAGTGATGAGAGGAAGTATGAGAAGGTAAAACTGACGGAAGGAAGGATAACTGTCGAGTTCAATTGACATTTATGTACAACAGAAATCAAGTTAGAGGAAGTCAGTAGAGTTTCTGTTGAGGTAATGGGTGTATGTGTCATTTAGTTAACAGTATGCACCTTTTGTGAAAGAAATAACAAGAATAATACTTTTGTTGTAATTGTAAAGGCTATAAACCAAATTCTGCACAATTTTTCAGTAAAATTTGACTACAAAAATCTTTTAAGGTCATATTTGATGAGTTATTTTTAAATGTGGAAATCACATGACATCTTAAAGAGTCATTTTCAAATCATGGTGCCTTTTAGGATTGAAGCTATACAAACACTATATTGATTGGTTACTTGGGGGCATCTCATGTTGTGTACTGTAATAAGCCAATCAGACAGGTAGTATCATAGTTTGTAGTTCTCAAGGATCTTGATCAGTGTTATGAAAGTATATTTTTTTCATTTGATAATACCTCATGCACATTGTGCAAAATTTTGATCAGCAGTTTGAAAGTACACCATGATAATCTTTGCTTCCTTTCATCTGGGACATTTTTTTTGCTAAACAGAGATATATGAGCACTATTTTAATTTGTTACTGTAAAAGTGATAATTTTCGCGCGTGTAATTTTTCGCGTTTCTGTCATTTTTAACATTTTTTGCTTGTTTTTAAATTCGCTCTTTTCAGCTATCCTACATAGGCCTACACACAAAATAAACATTTTCGCGAGTTTTTAATTTCGCGCTAGCTCAGAAGTGCGCGAAAAGCGCGAAAATTAATGTAGCGTGAAAATTTCCACTTTTACAGTACTCATCTTTGAGCCATCTCGTACAATGTACTGGAATGAGCCAATCAGACAGGCTGTATCATAAGTGGTAATTCTCTGGGAAGTAAACTTGAGATCTTGATCAGCGTTATGAAAGTATGTTTTTTACTTGATAAACAACCCAAGCGTGTTATCATGTTAAGTACAAAATTTTGATCAGTATTTCAAAGTACAAATATCCTCGTCTTTTATTAACTCATTTTTGTATGAATGCACAGTATGACAATATTTGTTTCCTCTTATCTGAGACATTTGTTATGTTCAAAACAGGAAGTGTTGTCTAAATCCAGATCTGTCTTGTTATATTTTCACAGGTCTATTACATGAATGTGAGCTGTCAGCTTTAAATAATGTCATTACCAAATCAATGCGATTTATAAAACCCTTGTTCAGCCATTAGCATGATATAAAAGCTTGAATGCAATTGACAATCTCCCCTTCCTCTTACACTGGGATTCTTTTTTGTCAGGCTAACCATTTACGATATACGGACTGACATGATAGTGTTAAATGCGACATTCAACAAATGTCCTGCAGGCGTACCAGAGAAAGACAGAGAGATAGGAGGGAGAAAAGACATTAGAAGATAAAAAGAAATAAACTCTTTGCCGAAGGCCAACATCAGAGAATCAATCACACATGAATGCATTCAAAAGATATGATCTGATCACTGGAAAATGGAGAATCCAATTTGGAAGACAAATAATTATTGCCTACAAAGATACCTGGGTGAATACACAGATGGTTATCTGAAGGGAAGCGACTGCAAGCATTTTGTTTGCTTGT
>JAMKCH010021076.1:0-66632 GCA_023653785.1 Ophioderma brevispina
AAGGTCGGAGCTTAAATGTAATCTCGCTGCAGCCAGCGTCGCGGCACCACACCACGTGGTAGTAAGTTACGCCCGCTTGTTCGCCTTTTAGTTCATAATTAACAACTTATTATAGATTAATCTTTGAGTATTGATACCTAATCGATGTTTGAATGAGCTTGATTTAAACACACAATTAAATAATAAATACTTTGTTTTAAAATTTGTAACACGTTCACAGTGTATTGTCTTGTTATTCAGAAGTTGAAATCCGTAGTTTTGAGGTGGTTTGGCCTTGGTCAAGGTACAGTAACCGCAGTAGTTCTTATGTGTCACATAGCGATGCACGAGAAAAAGGTCATTTCCAAAATTTCAGTTGATTTTTGAAGGTGATGATGTTCATGAGCAAAGTTTGTTCTCACAGTGCCCATAGACCAAGCGGGTTTGTAATTTATGACCGTTACGACAGAAGATACAAAAATACGATATTCTTCTGAGTAGATCGATTGCACGTAAGATTAGTCACATGAGAATATATACTTGGTCAATGGTTCAGATGGCTATAAAACGTTTTAAGGTAAGTCGTGGGGACGAGGCGGTGGATTACGAAATGCCCCATGTGAATGTTCATAGTAAAAGAATTTTCACCCGTTCTATATAATATATATGGTTTTTATTTTTGAGTAACGCTTGATTTAGTATGGAAACAAAAGACTTGACATATTTGCAACTTTAAGTCTATTTTAAATAACATGTAAAATCCTTCATTAAAAATGTAAATTTCTTTAAGGAAGTAACCCAAAAAGATTGCCAAGAAATTTTGCGCAGGGAGTCTCACATGGATAGTTTTTAAAATAAATGTAAATTTGCCTGCAACCTAGATAATATGATACAGTATATTTCACTCAATTTGGTTTGTTGTGTCACCTTAAAAAGACTCTTTTTATCTCTTATAAATAAAATATGTTGTTGCACTGCAGAATAAAAGTCAGTTTCTCAATGATTATCAAAAAAGCCATGAAAAACTTTAGTAACACCATTGTCACCTCTGAAACATGTTAACAATGTTAACCGTCTCCGTATAAAAATTAAAATTTGTTAAGAATTTACAGATTTTTCTGCAACTTGTGTCAGGAACTTGAAGTAGCCAACATTGAAGAGATTTTGTACAGGGGAGTATGATGTGGATTGTCTCATGAAAACATATTTAAAAATTAAAAATTGTGCCTGGATATGAGATTTTCCCTCAAAATTTGCTATTCCTTTTCAAATATTTATGGGACCGTGGGAAACGAGCATTCGCTCATAACACAAAAACGCGAAGTCGGGATCACCTAAAAAGTTGTGAATAAGCTTTTCTCAATGATATCTAGTGAAAAATGAATAAAACAGCAGGTGCCGGAATCACGAAATGCACCTTTAAGAAATCTGCCGTATAGTGGAGCGGTTTGGACTGCAAAATTGTCGACAACCCCTCCCCTCGGTACAACAAAACGCAACCACTTCTATTCGAAAGATAGTAATAAATAATTTAAAAAAATTATGGTTGTGGTCAAAAACTTTGGTGGCAGGGGTGTTTTTTGGGTCAAAAAATCACGTTTTTGAGCTAAAAACTTAAGAATATCAAGATTTATTAATTTCTTAGCAAAACAAATTTTAATCATCATGCAATACTATCAATCTCAAACATTTATATTATAGATTTCTGTTTTATACAATATATAAAGGGTCTAGAATTTTAGCCCCAAAATCACCTTTTTTCCTAAAAAAACATCCTTTTTATCACGTGTCACCACAACGAGTATTACCTGAACCCTTTATGCAATGTATAAAACCTATATTTTTTTTTTTTTTTTTTTTTTAAAAGTGTAAATTCTTTCAGGAAGTAACCCAAAAAGATTGTCCAAGAAATTTTGCGCAGGGAGTCTCACATGGATAGTTTTTAAAACAAATGTAAATTTGCCTGCAACCTAGATAATATGATACAGTATATTTCACTCAATTTGGTTTGTTGTGTCACCTTAAAAAGACTCTTTTTATCTCTTATAAATAGAATATGTTGTTGCACTGCAGAATAAAAGTCAGTTTCTCAATGATTATCAAAAAAGCCATGAAAAAACTTTAGTAACACCATTGTCACCTCTGAAACATGTTAACAATGTTAACCGTCTCCGTATAAAAATTAAAATTTGTTAAGAATTTACAGATTTTTCTGCAACTTGTGTCAGGAACTTGAAGTAGCCAACATTGAAGAGATTTTGTACAAGGAGTATGATGTGGATTGTCTCATGAAAACATATTTAAAAATTAAAAATTGTGCCTGGATATGAGATTTTCCCTCAAAATTTGCTATTCCTTTCCAAATATTTATGGGACCGTGGGAAACGAGCATTCGCTCATAACACAAAACCGCGAAGTCGGGATCACCTAAAAAGTTGTGAATAAGCTTTTCTCAATGATATCTAGTGAAAAATGAATAAAACAGCAGGTGCCGGAATCACGAAATGCACCTTTAAGAAATCTGCCGTACCAAAGCTCGAGTTAGGACTGGAGAGCAAGCTGGTAAAGGAATAGGGACAGAGAGTCTCTATAGCGACTATTATGGGGAGACTCTCCTGGTGGCTTTTCTTCGATAGGAGAGAGACAAGCAATTGCGGGATTTCAAGTGTATGAGTTCCTATCGTTGTACAAACTGCATTGTGTTGCCGTCGATTCGGTCAAATTGTTCCTTGCGATCGATCAAAAGACTAGTCCACTTTGGTCAAGTGGTTTCCTGCATAATCTGACATGCAGCTGACCTATCCCTGTCAAAAACAAAGAGAACAGTGAATTGCACAGCATTGCCCGTGTGCTACACAGAGTCATTCAAATCTCAGGAACGTATTGAAATAATTTTGTTGTCGTTTTTAAATCGTCATCTTGGTTTTGAATATGTATAATTGGATCAATTTTACATTTAAGGCCCATAATGATGAGACGAATTTCTACACGAAATACTCAACGCATAATAACCCATAATTCATTGATGAACTTCAAAAACTAACACTATCATTCTTTAACGAATATTAAGATAATGATGATGAGGGGGGTTGATGAGTTAAACAAAAACTGAAATTCAAAAAAACGATAAAATGTATAGATTACTGCAGTGATACAGTTAATGATCGTACTAAGAGTTTAAAGAATTTATTTATAGCTTAATTCACTTGAATGCTCATTAAGAAAAATTCTTGATAACATGATTATTTAAACTCTTGATAGACCATACCACTCTAATATCAATATTGAAGGTTCCAATATTTTAATCTAATAAAAACGGCCTAAAATGGGGTGGTTAGGGTGCGATGTCGGAACACTTGAATTTTAAAGTGCGTGATGATTGAGGCCTAACTTAATGCCGGTACTGATTCGAATCATTTTCAATGAATTGAAAGCAACCCCCCCCCAAAAAAAAACACTATCGTGCGCCCGTCATTATAGACCTCCCGAAGAGATGGGAGTTGTTTTCAATCGTTCACTACTACTAACCTATCTAACACCATAAATTTGATTAAAAAAAAAAACAAAAAAGGGACAACTTTCCACCTTTCATTGGGAGTTTCAACATCGATTTACCATAAAAGGTACTGTTGTATAAATTCAATATTCAATTCATATTGAATACTGAATTTATTCAAAGTAACCCTTTTAAGTAAATCGAGGTGAAACTCCGTCAATCATTCCCTTAATCATTTTCTAATTAATTTAGGTTTTACATCATATTGCAAACTTAAATCAAAAATCAAGTGTAAATCAAACCATGGATGTTTAATGCAAGCATTGTTTATCAATTAAGATACCGCGAGAGGATCATATATTTAAAACAAGGCTATCCATCAATTACTATAATTATGGTTACTCGAATACACCATTATGTAATTATAATGCTAAAATCTATAATACAACCCCGCAAGTATGGGCATTCCTAATGAGCTTTTATACTTAACCAGCTACGTGGGTGACTGGACCGTTCAGATGTCAATATGATCCATTTTGTGTGACGTTTCAAACTAACCTTGGAGCCTTTCTCGTTATTCCGAAGGTTCATTGTTGCGAAGGTTCGTTATAATACTACGAAGGTCGTTATACGAAGGATCGTTTTTCCGAACACGCGTTTTAGCATTCACTTCCGAATCCTTAAAAAGATTCACTAGTACGAAATTTATAAAAGGTTTGCAATTCCGAATCATAAAAAGGGTTAGTTTTTCCGAATTCTTAAAAAGGTTCGGTATCCGAACCACATACCGTGTTCGTTATTCCAAATTTCAAAAGAGCGTTAGCTATCCGGAATTTGTTTTTTCTTTGCACATTATACATTGGAGTAATGAATGATATATTCTTTGTGCCTTAAAGATATGTTTTAACACTTTTATTTGTATTCCAACTTGTTTTGATGCTAGTATGAACAAATGGAAAATGGGGCTATGATTTAATGTTATCATATGCCTACAAACAAAAAAATACAGGACCACACAAAAAAAAAAAAAAGGTGCAGGAAACAAGAAAAAAAATTACTACATAATAAAATAGTAGTGCCTAACTTTGTTGGCATCGTCGGCTTCAAAGCATCCATGCATATACAGTAATCAATCGTGTGCATTCCCAATGCTGTAAAAACAAAATTTCGGAATAACGAACCTTTAAAAAAATCGGTAGATCGAACGCAGTGTTTGTTTCGAACACCGAACATTTTCATATTGAATAACGAATTCCCTTTTGAGATTCGGAATGCGAAACACTTTTTAGAATTCGGAATAGCGAACCCATTTGAAATTCGGAATAGAGAATCCTTTTGTAAGATTCGGAATATCGAACCTTCAGAATAATCAACCTTGGAATAACGAACCCTTTTGTAGGTTGAATTTCTGTGATTCAAAAAATAAGTACTACAGCTTAATGAAAAGGAGGTGTTTGCATAAATATTGAAAATAAATCATAATTTAGGGTAAGTTTTGTTTTGGAATAAGCAGGGAATGCTAGCGCCGGTTCATTTCTCACATTTAGTTTAAAAACTTGCCGGCGTCTTATGTTCTTCAAATCATTTTAAACCCAATTTGAAGAAAAACATTCTGTAGTGGCAAAAAGGGGCCGAAGCAACCGTCGTTGTGTAAATTGAAGATGATCGATACTATTATTTACTGTAGTGCCGGACAGAAAAATAGGGCCGATTAGAGAGAAGCAAGTTCTTTTTGCCAATAAACCTCAATAGCGTATATGAAGGAAATCATTTTAGCCTAGCTTGGTTCACCAAGTGAGTATTACAGTATGTGGAAAAGCATTTATGTATATGAAACAAAAAGCGATTTGCCAGGAAAAAAAATGGGCTTTTGTATGCTGGCTAAAAACGACCAGGTCTAAAGCAATACTTTTTGTCTATGACAACATGGGCGATTAAGTTTATTACAAAGTGCAACGGGATTTAAAGCATCATTTGCGTCATATGCAGTGATTTATTAGAAGACCATCAATAAGATTTCTTACCTTGTATATGGCTACAAAAAATGTCTTTAAATAAAAAAAAGACGATTTTGATAATTGCATATAAACACCCTGAATTTTGTATTTCTCCAATACGAAAACTATCACACCGCCCCACCCCCCCCCCCCACCCCCTACGAAGAAACCATTCTAAGCTAATCCTTTAAATTCCAGATATGGAGGGAATTATTGACGGAAAGTTTACATCAGTGCAAAAAAGTGGGCTTCATGTTTAGGAACACCTATTCTGGTAATGATTAGTCTAATGGACCCAAACTAAATACCACGGGTACGCCTGTTATTCATTTTGTAATAGTCGTACTGATTTTTGTATTGAAAATAGTGATGTGGGTGACCCATCCACCCTCTCTCACTCCCCCTCCTCTCTCTCCCCCCCCCTTTCCCCACCTTGTGAGTGTACCCTACATCAGCGTATTTAGTAGCTCATTATGCTCCGATAATCCTGTATATCAGTGGGTTCCTGTTTTTATTCGCGCGTTGTCAATTGTTTATCAAACCCTCGTAGAATTTCGTGGACCTATTATTTGCAATTCGATGCTTTTCTTCATATGGAAGCTATAATTTAACATTCTGAATACAATTTTGAGTAAGTGGTTGCAGTTTGAAATTATAGTAGAGGTTAAAATGTGTACTAAATTCGGCCCATTGGACAGGGGGTGTTAATAAAATGGGCGACCCATTTAGACGTTTGTTCTAGGCCTAACATCCACAGGAATATTCTTGGGCCTTGAATTTCACTGAGCTAATGAGAAAGATGTGAAACTTTCTTCTGAATACTAAAGTTGCGATTTTGAGGGTCAAGTGGAGGGACGAGGTGTCGATCGGGTCCCCCACATATCGTCTCAGTTTCAAATCTACGCGAGTGTGTAAAACTTGATACTAATACAGAGATGAAATGTTACAAAATGTAAAATAATTGGTAAAATTTTTTTTTTTTTTTTTAAATTTAAAAAATTTCGTGTGGTTGCTCATTTGTATTAAACATTGATAGTAGAGTGCATGCACTATAGAAGCTCTACTGCCCAGGTGTCGAATTTGATATCAAATATATAAAATGAACTATACTTTTGAATGAAGTTCGCAATACGCATGCTACGATTGTAATTTTTTGTTATTTTTTATTTTATTTTTTTTTGCTTTGTGCGTATATGTATATCTCAAGATTTACTATGTGTTTATTTCAGCAACGATATAATACCCTAAATCTTGTGATACGTACAAAACGGGAAAAAATCGTGTTGCTAATTTAGCCATATATGCTGTCACCAATCAAATGAAAATCAGTTCACGCTATATCGCTTCTTTTCCGTATCTATTATTGGTCTGATAATTAATCATGGGCGTTTTAAAGTAATGGAATGGGATATACCCACATTTTTTTATTGCATTACTCTAAATAAATAAATTTCACATAGACAAACTAGACATTTAAGTTATAAGTCACCAAGATCACAGTTATTAATAATTATATAGATCTATGTCTAAAATCAGTATCTTGATGGATATTATGTGATCGTCATAAGAGTTAAAAGACGTTAAAAGAAGCCCAAAAATGTTGAGGAAAAACAAGAGTATCTCTCTATAGTTTTTTAATTTTTTGAAGGGGCATTTCGTGATCCACAGCCTCGTCCCCCGACTACACCTAAAAAAAAGTTGAGATTTTTATATCATCTGAACCTTTAACCATAGCAATCAAGCGTTACTAATCTTACATGAAATTCGGTCGTATCGCCGAAGCATTTTTAACGCATATGGCCTATGGACCGGGGAAATAAGCAAATTTGCCCTCATAACGCAAAATCGCAAGGTCGGGATAACTAAAAGTAGTGAATAAGCTTTTGGGTCCAGAAAAGGCAGCTATGGAATGGCTTTAGAAACAACAAAACAATTAGCAAAACGTACCATCAGTGCCATAAATTCATAGAATCACAAGGGCAAAACACTTGCTTGAAAAAATCTAGACTTCATAATTTCTGAAAAAAATGGCACGCTGTACCGTTGTTAATTGCCTTTTGGATTTCAAACTGAATCCAGGCAATGCTGAAAAACCCCTACAATACAGGATACACTATTTATACAAGGGAGCTGAAAACCAGGCCATAGGCCTAGTAACGCATATTAGGAATTCACTCGCTTAATACCATTGACACAGAAAAATATTTACAGGAAAAACTGTTTAATTTGAAAATGCCACGCATATTTCTATATCCTTTGGGTTGTCAAATTAGAATTTACCAGTATTTTTATCACAAAAACGGACTGGTAAAGCGGGCAACACTTATTTGGAAAATTAACATGCATTTCACCACAACTGACACAAGCAAGTGGAAATGACAAGCATTACCTCTGTATACCAGCTTATCCCTTTGGTTTCAAAAATTGGAATTCTCACTGGTATTATGCAAAAGCGATGAAAGAGGCTAATACTATTGTAAAAAAATACTCTAAAATTGTGCACAAGAAAAAGAACAGAACAACAACAATATTTCCGTATCGCGAGCTCACATGCACGATTAAGAAAAGAACAGAAAAAACAAGCAAATTCCGTATCGCGAGATCACATGCACGATTATTTCCTCCATACAAAATAATGTACGAATTGGTTTGTTCCCAAAAATTGGCGTGGGTTGCAGAATTGGTTGTTGCCGAATGGGGTTGTTGCCGAATTGGCTGTTGCCGAATTGGTTGTTGCCGAATTGACTCGCATTCGTAAATATGATGTGAAGCTGACATTTAGAATGTTGTATTGATTGGACGTCAGTGCCAAACACTCTTACGGCTATTGTATTTCGACTGGGGCAAATCAGAGCTAGGACCCAAGACAATTTAGGTTGTAGCACATGGCAATTATTATGTACTTTTGACTTCAAACACATGTCCATTACCCTGACAAAAGATACTTACTTTTCATGGAATAAAGGACATTCCTAACACATGATGCTGTCTCACAGAGTACAAGATGCTAATTCACACATCATTAACATTACTACTCCGAGATATGGTGTGCAAGAAGAATCTATAAAGGAGACACACCTTACTTATATGCCTACCTGAATTGTCTTGGCATATAAAATTCAGTGTATGAAATGTTTGCAGTCCATTTTTATATCCGCCATTTTCTTTCATAATGGGACAATCTAGTGTCAGCACGATGGCGCGGTACCTTGCTTTCTCGGCCATTTCTACTATTCGTCTCGTCACACTTCGGTTTTTGTACAGATAGATTTGAATCCATAATGTTGATTCTTCTGGCACTGCGCTAATAACATCCTGTACTGGAAGTTGGATCCATGGGAACTCACTATCATACTACTTCGGACAGATGATACACCTATGAGTAGATAAAAAAACACGTGTCACATGTCGTAAAAACAAACAACAATACGGAAGCTGTACTCATAAAGGTCAAAGCTGACGATCCTAAAAGTTTTTGCTCACATGCTCATTTCTAACTTTTCAATCAGGAGACGTATATAGGACAGAGAAAATTATTATAAAATCAAGTATTGTCTTATGAAATTGAAGAGACAAAAGAAGCTGGACACATTTCCGTTCAAATGCCTCAAAAGGATTCTGAAAGTCAGGTGGCCGTATGTCATGTCAAATAAAGTCATACTCAGAAAAACAAAAACGAAATCTATTAGTCCAGAAGTCAAGGCAAGGAGCTGGAAATGGAAAGGCCATGTGCTTAGAAAGGTGACAAGTGCCACTGTAGGCAGCACTTACTTGGGCTCTGAAGGCCGAAGGAAGGTGGGGCGCCCAAGGACAACCTGAAGGCGAACATTGAAAAGGAGAGGGCACAACTTGGATGGAAAACATAGAATCAAGCCAAACCAATAGCCAGAGAAAAGGTGAAGTAGTTGAAGGTAATTTCCTTTGATAATTTCCATTAGCACTGTGAAATTGATCCAATGTGTTAATGTCTTGGAATCCTTTATCCAATATCAAAAATTATCAAGCTTTTTAAAAGTTATTCACACCTTGTACTGTAGCTATTTCCCCATCAGGTGACACAATTGGTGGTAAGCCGTTGGCGCTACTGCGATGGGACACGAAATGTGTCGCCCAAGGATTCTTGTGGATAAATCTCGTTTACTCACATCTCGTAGATTACGAGGTTTCAGTCTCAAACTATACGGGGTAAAAAGGTTAGAAATTAGTTTAAGTCACCTTAAAGAAATATCAAGCATGTCCACAAAACATTTACAACCTCTAAGCTAAGCATTAGTATATACATATCACATTTACCTTTAACCGTCAGACAAAGAAAATGAAGGTACGGTGGTAAGATTCCGGGGACTAGTCAAACCCGGTCTGTTAAACGTTCTAGTGAAAGATACTTTAAAGTCAAACGCCCTCATTTCTTCTCAAATTTAAGTTTTGGCATGTCGGTATGTTCATCCTTTGCCAGTGAATGGATATGGTCTAAACGGATTTAATATGCCCATAATGGTTGATTTGTACAATTAATAATAGTGCTATAATACCATATTAGGCTATGGCATATATATTATTTTTTTTTTATTTTCTTATTTATGTCCTCTTTAGCCGGGGCAGATCATTCAGTGTTCATCCAATGATGCATGCCCAGAACCCCAGGACGGCTTGGGACAGCAAGGATCAGTAATCAGGAGTCACGCCAATATGCGTTATTTTCTTGTACACGAGAAGGCAACAACATCGCTGTGGCCTCAATAGCTGGTCGAAAACAAAGTATGACTTGGTTTTTACCAAAGTCTAGTAAAAATTGTTTCTAATGACGTTGTATTATGCTGTAATAGCACTATACCACAAAAAGCAGTAGTTGTTTTGAATAAGCCTATGAATTGAAATAGTTTTACTTATAAACCATTATTGTTATCCCCTAATTATAAACATACCGTCTAAATGCATTTACATTGTCTTTTAGTGTCTGTTCCTCCATAAGGCGCCACTTGTTGGTATTCAAACCAGTTTTCTTCTTCGTAGCGTTCCTGGGCATGTCACGAAAAGCATCAACGCAAATGGGCGCCTTCTCGTCGCCATTTACTCAATAACACCTTTACTTTTTAACCACGGTCGCAGGACGCCTTCCACTATGGTCTGTTATGACCACGTTTTTGACGTGCTTGGTTCGTATTACGCGATATATATCTATCAGTGTCGCTTGTTCTTGAGCAGCTCGATTGCTTTAACAAACAGAATGGGAGAATTACCTTATACTAATCACTACTAAAGTCCACCGCTGATTTGCACACTTATCCCAGCACTTGTAAAATTAGGAGTGTTTATGACGTCCGTGGACGCCTAAGGTCGATACCTTCAAACCAAAATCGAGCCTGTGCACAAGTGATCTGAATTTTTATAACAACCGATTTTATGATTTGTAATTGGTTCGAATTTGGATGTTCCACAAAACATTACATACTCAAAATTACACCTTACATCACTCTTATTTATACTTAATTTTGTAAACAGAATTCCGCTGATGTCCCATGTTAGCGTTGCCGTTTCAACGTTATGTCCTCACAGCGAAGACTCCAAATCGAAGCGCACAAGTTCATACAAAACTCAGGTGATATATTCCAAGGGAATCTTCTCAGTCCTGAAGGTAATCTTGTCCATCAGTTCAAGACGACGGGGCTCTCCCTCGACGACATGGTCCAAATAATAAAATCCAGGTAATATACACCATCCGTATGTCGCTCTGTCCTCATATAGGCACCACAAAACTGGAATCACCTTTTTGTTCCAAAACTGAAGCTCTTGGCTTAAAAGACGACAGCAGACACTTTAGCTATCAAGCTCCGGACGGCATCCCAAAAGTAAATCCTGGCACTAGATGTAGAACTCAAATCTACCATTATTTTAGAGAAAAACTATAGCTATTAATTATACTGTATAGCTCCAGAGTCTAGTTCAGCTCCTGGATTTCAACTGCTGGCAGAGAGTCTTCCAGAGTAGAGTATTTAACTAATCCCGATAATTCCATTTCTAACAATAATCATTACATTCATTCTATGCTTATAACCATGGACCTGCACCATCTCAAATCAGATTTCACAATCTAAAACATCACCTCATATATATAACTTTGCTGGGGGAATTCCAGATCTTGCAATTGTTTTGATCTTTTATAAGCCATAAACAGCTGAGTCAGTTACTAAGTTTAGTCAATCCTTTCGGGAATTCCCCACTTCCCCTTTCCCTTATTGTGCCAATAAAACAGGGGCACTTAGCAAAACACTAGGGGATATTCCCCGTTCTCTCTTTTCTAGTAAACAATGTACTTTTCCTATGAGAAATCTTTTCTCAAATAAAATGGAAAATTAATATTTTTAAAAGTTTATCAGAAAAATGGAGGCCATAAACAACGAGTAATAAATAGTAAGGTAAAATAATACGGTTAGTTGCAGGTTAGGCATGGTTTTATATTAGGATTAGGTCATTTTCGCGTCCATTTTCCAGATAAATGACAAGAATGAAAGGAACAAACAAACAACCACAAAACAAACAGCAAAATAACAAAACTTTTTTAGGTATATCATGGAATGAAAGCCATTAAAAAAACTTACAATACGGAAAAATCGTTTCATCATGTGACTGAGTTATTTTAGACTAGCGCATCGTTTAATACTCATCTGCGGGCTAGGGAATCATCTGCGCCATTCCTCGAATGTTTAACGTAATATCATTATCCACGCCGTTTGTTTTGCGTCATTTCCTTCTATCCTAGGCAGGACAACAGGTGATTTTTAGGTATAGAAAAACCATTTCGAAACATCAATAGGTACAGTTTATCGAAGAAGTTTAATTTGACCAAAAGGTGTAACCTCTGAAAGTGCCTTGATTTCTGCAAGGAGTGAGCAAAAGGTTCTACCTAACGGTACTTCATTTCTTCCAGAGTGTGTATGTAAAAATGTCAATGACCTTGAAAAAACTTTAAGTTGACAAAATTTTTCACTGCACTGTTTTAATGTTTCTACATTTTACCACACCTAGCTTAAGGGTAAAACATGATGCGTGGGGGCGTGGGGCCGCTCTGACTATTACTAAATCGATCTAGCTACTCGCTGCCAATGTTCCTATGATATCGAAGCCTTGCACTCGAGGCTCAGAATCAATCAGGGACTAAGGCTGATAGTTTATTATTTACACAGCACTCTTTGTTGATGTCAACAACCATGGATCTTGCAGGTGTTATTTCTTCAACGCTCTTTATTTGGACAGGTAAGCCTCTTAAAGTTTGATGAAATTAAAGCAATTATGGCACATTTTGAAGAGCATCCCCAATTTTTGAGGTTTTTACAAAGTTTTGTTGGTATTTGTCTAATTAACTATACCTGCGAACGACAATGTTCAAAAATGCGTATTAAGAAACGATTGTGTAATTAAAATGTGGATCCCGATTGTAATTTAACGGCAGAGCTGAAACGCCAATTTTATTTACGTTCATGATGAAATAGTGGCACCTCACAAAAATGACCTCAAACTTAACTTACCTGAACCGACGGAACAACTAATGAAACATCGTAGACACGTTCATGGCGTAATTTCCCGGCTATATTCACATATATAGTTTGCTAGCCAATTACCAACGCAACTATGCAAACATCTCAGAATATTTCAGAGCCTTTTTTTAAATGTGCTGTTATTGCTTAAATAATTACAAAAGGTTCAATATTTTGTTTATTTTCCTTATGTCCAAATTAAATATTACATCAATAGAATGATCTAATTACAATTATGTTTGAGTACTATTTTTAGGAAATGAAAACGTTTGAAGAAAGATGGTTCATTTTTCATGTTTGAAAGTGAAAATATTATAAGAAAAACAAATACTTCCCAAATATTTTTTTCATCCGCGTGTATGAAAAAAAGAAAATCGCACACTTTTTTTTCGCATTTTCCTATTGTCATTTTTCTTATTAAAGGTATCGGAAAGTGATAATTACGGGTGTTTTCTGTTCACTGCTAACTGATTGTATATTGGGTCCGAACGTCCCTTTGACGTTTTCAATTTTGATGATAAACGTATTAGTATTAGTATTGCAGGTTTATTTCTTAAAAATGAACTACGAAGAATAAATGGTTGAAATTCATGCTTTTTCACATTTTATTTACTGTACTTACCTTAGTACAAGAAAAAAGAACGTTACTCCCTATATTCTATTTTTCTTGATTTAGGGAAAAAAGAAATTTTTCTCAAATTAAAAATTTAATGTTGCTCATTTTCTACTAAAATGTAAGAAAAGAAAGTATTTTTGTTCAATACAAATGAAAATGTAAAACGAAAACCGATTTCTGGTCACGATACACGATCATAGGACCCTACTGCCCATGCCCTGAGTAATAAAGGGAGTAAACAGGCCTTTGCTTCCTGAATGTTAAGTTTGGAAATATAAATATTGTCATGCATAAATTGGTTCAAATTTGCTTTAACATAAATGACGAATTAACCAAGACAATTATACCAGACAAAATGCGAACTCTTTAAGCAAACATAATATTAACAATTGAAATGCCCTTCATATCTCGCTAGCAAACATTAAAACGTGATTATTGTCATATAAAAAAACATTCTGTAAATTTCGTTTCGCAGGTATGCTATAAAACTTTTAAACCCGCTTTTTTCTTGAGATCCGAAATTTAATATATTTTAAAATATCATTGTGAAAATACTAAAATGTTTTGTATTTGCTTGGCAACCAACAACACACTGTAATGGAATGAAAGTGATTATCTTAATTATAAGACCCATTATTTGGTTCAGGAGGAAATGGAATTTAATAAAAATAGACACAGTTCATTAGCAAACAAGCTTGGTTTAAGATTTCTATTGCAAACATCGATTTGCGAAGCGTAAAACGACCATTACAATTGATTTATCCTTGAGAGACGGATACTTACAACTTATTAATTCTATGGTGTCACGAACTAAGAGTGTTTTATAATGCCCAGTTGTCTATTGTGTTCTCCATTATTAGTTTAGAGGTTCAAGGCCCATCTGGAGCAAAAGCGTGCACTTTCTGATGGAAGTGTAATGTGTTGGGTATACCATCTAATATACAGTTACTGTTGTATAGCCGTTCCATTTTATAGGGTTCTTTCACGGAAGGCAAACTATATTGAATGGACTTTTGTCTGCCCTCCAGATCATTCAAGCATGTGAAGAACACAACACATGCTCCTGGTTCACCTGCAAATTTCAGCTGTTTCTGCGGGTGACTCCTTATACGTCTAGCCCTTTTTCTTTTCATCATTATCAATTGTGCTTCTGTTGTTCAACTGTCCATTATAGTTACGAAAGCGGTCAGAGACCGTTATTTAAACCTATGAATATTCATCACACCGTTATTTTTTCCGAAAGTGGTCTCTGGACACTTCCGGAGTAAAATAACGGTCTGATGAATATTCATAGTTAAACAATAAAGGACAATTGAACAAAGGAAAATTCTAGAAACACCTCCGCCTCAGGTGGTACAAATGAAAGAAATAAACAATAGTGAAAGAACTCAATCTAAAAGCTAATTGTGAACACAGATTGCCATTTACTTGTTAGCTTATCTATCGATTCCGATTCAGGCAAAGTAGTGATTGTAAGTTATGCAAATTTCTTCTTTACTCTTTTAAAGGGACAATCGAAATATTTTGCTCCTTTATTGCTGAAATAAACAACGATGAAAGAACAGGTGACTCAATACAAAAGCTTATTGTGATTGTCGAATTACCATCTACTGGTTTATAATACATGTATATCGACAACGAATCGGCCGAGATAGTGATTCAAAGTCATGGAAATCTTCAGGTGACTCAGTACAAAGCTTATTGTGGTTGTCGGATTACCGTCTGCTGGTTAGCTTATACATGTATATCGTCAACGAATCAGTCAAGATAGTGATTCAAAGTCATGGAAATCTTCAGTTGACTCAATACAAAGCTTATTGTGATTGTCGGATTACCATCTTCTGTTTAGCTATAATACATGTATATCGACAACGAATCAGCCAAGCTAGTGATTCAAAGTCATGGAAATGTTCAAAAAAGACAATTTAAACATGTTGCTTTTACTTTAAAATGGTAACAATTGAACAATTGCTAACCGTAAATGCCAGATCGATGAATACGGGATTTAAAAATAAAATTGTGGGAAAAACGTATAAAAAGAGAATGGAATTTCTGCCTTTGTTTTCTTTATGCGCAATCGAGTGCTGGTGATAGCCGTAAGACATAGCCTATTTAAGAATTGCCTAAGATAGGATATCCTTTAAGCTAAAACTTCTCAAGCACTACCTGCGTGACAAGCATTCGGTAGTGCACCGCGGATAACTCTGTATCAAGATCTTTAATTCGTGGTGTCAGAATCCGGAGTCAGATATACGTGTGAAAGGGCTATTTGAACTGAACCTACTTAAATATCCAAACCTGCCTACTAAATAACCATTAGACATGGCTTAACCAGTCAATAGGATAATCTTCTCAACAGATGGTACCACTTCTAAATCAGATCAGGCTTTCCTCGACAATAAGATTATCTCTCCAGAAGAGTAAACCTATTATCGACTAGACCTTGGTGTTAGACTCCTGCACAAGCGAACATAACAGCACAATTGGTGTTTTTAATTAAGAAAAAATGTAATATATTCTCAATTTTACTGAATAATTATATAAAATCGATTTTCGTTCTTGTCACGACGTATATGTAAGATAAAGAATTCAAAACACACCGTTATGAAAAATAATGGAATTTTGATAAGGTCTGGCTTGCCTGTTAGACTCCGACCTACTGGCTCACCTAAAGGCTCGCCGCTAGGTCGGAGTCTAACAGGCTCACCAGACCTTATCAAAATACCATTATTTTTCATAAAGGTGTGCTTCTCATCCTTTATCTATTACTTAAATACCGCGGGACTGTATAGCTGATATATAGACCAGTTAACATCCTACGTCACTTCTTTTGTTGCCTGCGAATCCATTCCTGCGAATCGTTATGGCCCATAGTATTAAACCTCTAACAGATACAATTGCCCAGTGTGTAACAGTCAGGCCGACCTATTTCAAGATACCAGGCCCTAACATGTTTACAAACATTGCTGTTAACTGGTCTATACTCGGATGCTCGACTTGCTCGAGTTATCTCCTCCGCCCTGCGCTCTAAAATTTTTTACTCAGTGCGGGGAGTAAAGCGTGTTGAGGAAAAAGTTGATTAAAGATTTAACCAGCACGGAGTAAAACACAATTTTCCGCTTTACTCCTCACCCAATTAAAACTGTGAAATACATGTTGAGTAAAGTACTTTTGAAGTCTAACTCAACGTTGCGTGACAAAGTAGTTTGATGCAGTGACGGATCAGAAATTACACCGCGTTGATTCTGATCTTAAGCAACGTTGACGACCCCAGACAGGTGCAGCCCAAGAATTGCCGTGGATATATCAATGGCAGATGATAAGCTGGGGTGTCTCGGAAATGCTGGCCATTCTGATATTTTACACATACAAGTTATGTAATAGATAAACGATGAGAAGCACAGCGTTATGAAAAATAATGGTGTTTTGATAAGGTCTGGTGAGCCTGTTAGACTCCGACTAGCTAGAAGATAACCTATATGAGGCAATTCTTAGGCTATGTCTTACGGCTATCATCACTCGGCTATTATTTTTAAATCCCGTATTCAGTGATCTGGCGTTACGGGTAGCAATTGTTAAACTGTTACAATTTTAAAGTAAAAGCAAAATGTTTGAATTGTCTTTTTCAAATAAAATATAAAAGATTTCCATGACTGTGAATCACTATCTTGGCTGATTCGTAGTCGATATATTAGCCAACAACCAACAATCACAATAAGCTTTTGTATTGAGTCACCAGTTCTTCCATCGTTGTTTATTTCAACAATAAAAAAGCAAAATGTTTCGATTGTCCCTTTAAAATAGTGAAGAAGAAATTTTCATGATTTACAATCACTACTTTGGCTGAATCGTAATCGACAGATAAGCTAACACGTAGATGGTAATCTGATGTGTTAGAAATCTACTCAAATACAACACAAATATTACTCCTTGTGGGTTGAGTAAAGTATTATAACACTGTTGAGTAAAAAAGGTCACAGCTCAACTGTTGAGTTATAATGTTGCGTGAAGAGTCAACTAAATCGATTGCCCTATTGTTCACCATTGTTCCCGGACTGTGAGCCCGGAGGACTATATCTCCTGCCACACCGGGACTAAAAGCCAGTAAAAAATAATAATTAAATTATTAATTAATCAGTCACTATTTTCTGGTGTCACTGTCATGTTTTAGCATGAGTTATTTAAAGCCACTCTCAGCGATTTCTTCAAAAATGTAAAGAAATCGCGCATCATATTTTTCATAAAAGTCTATTTTTGCACTGTTGCATTGGAAATTGGTGTAGTAAAGACCCCTGTAAGCGGCTAAGCGTAACACGCCGTATTTATCAAGTAATGATGATTTTTGTGCTTTGTTTACTAATAAAAGTATCCGACTTTTTAGGTCTAGAAACAGTTGTTAATGACATCTTCAAGACCATTTCAAAATGCTTAAGTGTCTATTTTTCATAAAAGAACAGTAAAAGAAGGTGTGGATATGACCTAAAACTAGCAATTTAGAGACAAAATGGGCAGTTTGACAACAGTCGGTCATTATGTTGTTTTGTTTATGTGTTTTCGAGTCTGGCTCTACAGGTTGGTCCCTGGTATAGGGTGTCTCTGTAATATATCCCTTCTTTCGATTCGATCAGATTTTATATGGAGTTAAGTCTGATCATTTTTAATATTGCTAGTCATACCATGTATTGAAAATTGATTTTATGATGTATCTTATTAAGGTTTTGAAATAGCTTTTTAAGATGCTATTCGGTACATAAATGGGATTTTCTTTGCTTTTTATGGCGTGATAGAAAATAACAATAATAATTATTGTAAGATCGTGAGTTTGCTTAAAAGCCTTGAATGATGCATTCCGCTTAAATGGCAGCAATACTATTGGCTTAAGAAATTCAAGACGAACTTAATTACAAAAAAAATGTTTAGCCTATTCAAAGGGAATTCTCTTTGTATTGGAATAAACCTCTAATCCCCGCCATGTCGATTTTTTAAATATACCTTGTAAAATTTCGCCATGGAGCGCATCCATTGGAGCGCATAAATAAAGAGAATATTAAATGGTACTGTAACCTTCAACATGCTCCTATACTCAACTAACGTCAAGTGCGCACATTTGTTGTCCTAGTAGATTTTAGTCTCATGTATCATTAGACAACAATGTATAAGAAATCTCTGCCTCCTCACTCAAAACTACACTTTCCACTGTGTTGATTTTTTGTAAAACCTTGTTTGATGTATCAAGGTTGCAACATAATTCTGAAGAAATGGAATTGTTGCAATTATTTTGGGTTCAGTCATCATTTGTCCGTTATTGACAGCCCTAACTTGCGCGTTGTCCAATGGTCATAGGCGTAAATCCCGGGGATGGGGGGGATATCTCCCCCCCCCCCAATCTTTTGATGAGGGGGATGGTCATACGATCATCCCCCCCCCCCCCAATGTTGATGCCCGTGCATGCGTTTTTGACCAAAAGTAACCTCATATTTTTACCATTTTAGTTTAAAAATGGAAATATTCCACGACGCTTCGCTCGCATTATTGTTCTAATTACAATCAATTAAAACGATTTAGCTTCTACCTGGCATTTTTTTTGCTTTTTTTTAATGAGGCGAGACAAGGATGACTGAGGGCGAAGTTTTGGAACTGAAGGCGTTTTGAGAGTAATGGTCTTAGGTCAACCTTGGAAGACACACTGCTGGTAGCGGGGGGGGAGAGGGAGCTGGTAGTGAGTAAGGCAACCCATGTGCGATGTGTGGGAAGGGGTAAAAGCAACTCAGTGTGGTGTGAGAACTGTGGGAAATGGATCCATGGGAGATGCACAAATATGAAGAGAGCGACCCCAAGCTGGCAAGAGATTTGTGTGCGGAAGATGCGGAGGGGCTGGAGAGATGGTAACAGGAGGAAAGATGTGTGATGAGGGGAGTCTGTGAAGGAGTTCACATACTTGGGGACAATGGTTAGTGGGGTGGTGGATGTGAGGTGCTGTGACAGCTAGAGTGAGGTATGGGTGGTGAAGTTTAGGGAATGGTGGGGAGTTTGTTGCAAGGGAACAGATATCCTTTGAAGATGACAGGATGATGTATAAGAGTTGTGTGAGATCAGTGGCATGCTGGATGGGAGCGAGACGTGGTGCCTGAGCGAAAGTGAGATGATGTTCTGAGGAGGAGGCGAGAGAGAGAGAGAGAGATCAAATTATAAAGCGATTTGTGGTGTGTAGTTGATGGATATGATGAAGATGAGAACTTGATGCAGATGTTTGGGTTTGTAAAGGCGATGACCGGTTGGCGAAGGCGAATATATAGTGTATGGGCAGTGTTGGAAAGGCATCCACGGCTGCCTATAGTCCATGGGCCCAGAAGGGGTTGTTATCCACTACCTAAGAAGGGTACAAAATGATTTGGTTACCATGTGTAGGCAAACCCGGGGCATATACCAAAAGCATGCTAGAAAATTCATGAGTACTATGTCCAGCTAGGGGTCATTAAAGGTCATCTGGGGTGTGTCATATAGGTGCTAACAATTGAAAATGTCAACAAATCAATTTGAAACCACACCCCCCACTTGCTTATATCGATCCACTACTAGTTGACCACATATGTCCCGAGTCCCCCGTAATTTCTTTTACCGGTTTTGATTGATTTTACATTATATTCTACTTCCTAGATCCCTCTTGAAAGATCATGCGAGCCGTTATCTCACACGGAAACTGTCTACCTTTTTTCCCCGTTCTTGGTCTCTTTACCAGCGTTCTTTTCTCTTGTCCTCAAGACCTACTTCCCATGCATTATTTTTCCACACCGTACGATATCTTTTGGCATGGCGGGAAATCCGGCGATGGCGAAACGTTAACCACCGTTATTGACCCGGTGTGGGGGGGGCAATGTGTCATATAATCTCCCAGTTTTTCATTGTGTTTTTAATTTTAACCCTAGTTTGACTCAAAGAAGGGAAAATAACTTTTGTTAGTGTTTATCCCACAGTAAGAGAAAGAGATTTATTTAACTCAAACTGTAAAGAAACGTGACATTTCTGAACCGAAAGTATTTAAAAAAATATCAACATTCCTATTATGATTTTTTGTAACGCATAAACGATTTATTCATGGCGTTACCTTTTTTAAACATTATAAATTTAATATGATAATCATATTAAACTTTGAAACCACTGGTGAAGGTTTAACTTGGATTTCTAACTCTCTCATCTCATGGGTCCTATAGCAAAATCTTATCACAAGTTTGGATGATAACTTTTCAATTAAGTATTTAGCATTTTAAGTAACACTAAACCCGAAAACTTTTTGCTAAATAAAGAGAATAAAGCTATTCTGCGGTCCGGGTTGCTTGTATTCATCTTATTTTTCCTTTCAATGCGGCAAACCAACCCGCTATATCGCCACTTTATGTCATGCCTCCCGAGGGAAAATAGCAACACTCCTTGTTTGACTAAATAAACCAACGACTGTTCTTGATTACAATATACAGTTTGTTTTGTTCCTATTTGTTTATTTATTTGGGTTTTTTTTTGTCCTTTAGAAGCGACAATGAAAACCCCTTCAGGTAAGTTCCGATCCGTAAGGCGACTGTACATGTGAGTTGAAAAAAGTGACTCTTTTTTTTTTTCAAAAGTGGAATAAACCCCACGTCATATTTGGACTTTTTGTACATCTCATGCCAAAATTGAACACTCTTGTCAAATTTCTCGAACCTTGGGTCTTTTTATCAAAAAAAAAAAAAAAGTCAGCAAAAAGTGGCACCTTTTGTGGAATTACTCGTACCGACCTGGTTAAGTTTGATAGAGTGAGGTATTTAATGAAGATCTTCCTTTGGGCCATTGTTGGTAGAATTCCTGGGAAAATATATGGTACTTGAAGGGCGATTATCATGAGCCCAATGAATACGGAGACTCTTTAAAGCTTAAGAGGCATTTTTTCTGATACATGGCCACCCTCAGGGTTCATATTGTTACATCATACAAACATTGTAATTTTTAAGATTTTTTATTTTCAATTTTCAAAATTAGCCAATGCTTCCAATCTATATTCTACTAAATGATTGGGCACTCAAATATATGGGTGATAAGGCTGGCGCCTCCAACGCCAGGGGCGTTCGGTGACGAGGACTACTAAATAGGGGTCTTTGACAGTCCCAAACTGCCCCCACTAGGGGAGTTTTTTCGGGTGTACAATTTGTAAAATTTTACTAAAATATGGGGTCTTTAGGGTTAAATGTTTGCTCATTTTCTAAATCGAGAGGTCCTCTGGGTGAAACAACATTTTTCAAAGTTTCCCCCAATGTAGGGGGTCTTTGGGCGACAGTGGTATAATTTTCAAAAATATGGGGTCTTAGGGTGGTATTACTTGAAAAAAACTTATGGGGCATTGCTGAAACATGATGCTCTAAACAGCCTGTAATATGCCATCAATGCCCGGCATGAGATCTATCTTCGAGTCTGTCTGTCCGTCAATGCGTTTTTCGTTATGCTTGCAAAGTGTCGTAAGGCAGGCGTCATTTTGGTAGACCTTACTGCAGCATACGAATCGTGTGGCACCAGTGCGTGACATCAACTGTCCATGACCTTTCTGGATCTGTCACCCTGTACAATTCATATGTAACATGCTTGCAAACCTTGCTTTATTCTCAAGACGCAGAGTTATCGTCTGCGTCGTCCTGAGGAACGGATCCACAAGGATACGTACTGGCTCCCATGCTGTTCCACTTGTAGTATCAGCGATTGGCCTCCTTTACCGATCTTGCTGGTATCCTAATGTGGGTCTACCGGGGTGGGCGAAACCAACCCCTCCCAACTCCTCACCCGTCGTCGTTCATACCATCTCCCATTTCTCCTCGTTGACCTTTCTGTCGACACGCTGCTAAACTCTCCAGCTACCCATTCAACATCTTACAGACATGGAATACTGCTGGCTAGAAACTTTCAAGACCGACCAACTCACTATTAACAACCTATGACAGAACTCCGCTGTAAATCTTCACGCAAGGAAAGGGTCACCTTAAACCGGATTCGCACAGGATCGGTCGCTTCAACAGCAAATATGCAACCGATGGGGGCTGCGACCATCTTTTTTCCAGCCTGCCAATGGTGGTTCTCCTTCACAGACTGGCAGATCACATTCTCACTGAAGTTTCCTTCCTTTCGACCGCGGTGAGACACATAGACTTCTCCCACCCCAACCACTCGACATTCCGAGTTGGCTCCACCGTCTACAACATATTTAGGCTGTGCCTCATACGCAAGAAGAACGGAAGTTATGCTTGATATATGAAAGCAAAGTAGTTCGCATGATTTGGTAGAGGCCCACGTCTGACGTTTTTTTCTCGGCCGTGTTTTCGAGTGCACCCTCCGAGGCCCCAACGACTTCCTCTCTGCTCATTCCCTTTGCTTATAAATGCCCTAATGACCACCAAAGTTTGGTCAAAGGACACGGCCCTGAGCACAGAACAAATCCTGAGGTCAAAGGTCCACACTATGTCAAAGGTCACACAACTGGAGAATGCACTATTTTGAAATAAGACAACAAAATGAAGTTTCATCTATTTGGAGTGGAGCTTTTGAGGCATTTGTTTGTAAGTTGGTTGACCAAATATGCCTTTTGGCATGAAATTGATTGCTTCTTTACTTAGCTTCAATTAAAATTGACTAAAATAATGCACCAGGGTGTAGGAAAGTACCATTTGGGGAAAAATATCTTGTAAAAGTGGGTATTTCTGAGTCTCCCATAGAAAAAAATAACAACCAGTGTAGAAGCAATTTTATTTTTCTTTTAAGATACAAAAAATATTTCGCAAAGCCGTGATAGGTATAAAAAATGCTTAAACTGACATTTCAAAGGAATCCAGTATATTTAGCTTTAAATAAATCATATTTCATTAAAAATATTAAGAATATAGTTACAGTTACCCGAGCCAATGTATAAGTCATTCAATTGCCCAAATCATGGTCCTTTGTTATCCATATTGTGTATATCACTTTAAATAGATAATTTTCCACTCTTCAAAAAACACTGAATTCTGAGACTAAGCTACTCCTTAAAATACCCTAGCCTGGCACCGTTCATACACTATAAGAGACGGTACTTCAAAAACATTGCTAGAGATTTGTACCCTTCTTAGGTAGTAACACCCATTTTTGGCTCGCTGGCCCAGCCTATTAGAAGGCTTTGAGTTGTCGAGGTGGAGGTTCGAGTAGGAGGGGAGGCCCAAAGAAACATGGAAGAAGCAAGTGGAAGAGGAGAGTAGGAGAGTTGGTTTGAGGATGGAGATGCATTGAATCGGGTGAAGTGAAAGAAGGAGTAAGGACGGTTGCGGCCAGTGGAGGTGAAATCCGGCACCCCGCTTACGGGGACAAAACCGGACTTCAAAAATTGGATTACTACTTACTAGTCTTTAATGTGCTGGCCCGATTATTTTTCAATCGTGTATATGTATAGCCGACTATCTTTTGAATCAGAAGTCAGTGTTTAACCATTTTCAACTGATTTTCCATTGAACGCACGGCAGTTAACGAAGCGAAGTGATGAATAGGTGAATATCCTTGGATGACCGATTTTAGTATATAAATTTTCATCTTGATATAATGTCTTCACCCCAAAACCCTACGTCATCAGGAAATTTTAGCCAAATTGGTAGCCTGAAAGTGGACAAAACGACTTGATTATTCAGCCTCAGCACACGTAATCCTTTTACCAAAAATGCAGATACATATCTGGCATGGTAGCTAAAACCAGATAGGGGAGCAATCAATGATTACACAGTGTCAACATTTTTAAATGATCCGGTTATGTTGAAAAGTATTCCAAATCATTGTCCAACCTAATGATTCCAAAATGTATAGTTGTACTATCTACAACCCAAAGTTTGAGTTATAAAAACAGCAAAAAACAGCTCTCAAAAGTAAATTTCAGTTTTGTACAGGGGTCAATTTTTAAAGTTGCTCCACAATTTGGTTAAAAAAAGTGGGAATGTGTTGATGAAGTTTATAGGATTAAAATAAGAATAGTTTGAGTGTTTTAAAACAAGGTCAAGCCCCATTGAATACAAGGACCCGTAGACCTTGTTGACCCTACATGTAAATAAGCATTTAGACAGTCAAAATTATTATTATTTAATAGATGAGATCCACCAATATATTCCCACATATTTTATCCAAAATCAGAGCAACTTTGGACCCATCTGTACAACTGAAATGACACTGTTTATTGTTTTTTTTTATATTTTTTTTAATCCTTATGATCAGACAAAACATGTATACTTTCACATGATTGAAGCAGTTTAAAATTCCCCCCTGTGTAAACCTTGGTTACCCCCTAACTGGCTATAGTACCATTCCAGAAATGTTATCCAGCATTTTTGTGTAGGCCATGAGGATGCCTGCACATATGTGTCGTTTTGTCCCCTTTAAGATAACCGAAAATTTTGCTCTGCTATGGACTACATATTACATTAAGCATCGATATTTCACTCGTGATTGATGTCAAAGCTAAAACGTGATTTTTTAAACCTTCGAGTACTGTGTAAAATTAATTTGATCAACCAAAATGGGGCACATTTTCGGGCTTAATAACATCCAAACCAAACATCCTTTAGCCCAAAGTTTTCACATGGTAAATGAAAAAATAGTAGCTTCTTCCGATACCACAATATAACCACTTCGGGACAGTCTGTAGTTCTGATGACGATCTATGAGCAATCGGACCATGGCCATTTATTAACGGTTATATTAAGTTAAAAAAAGTGATAATTGTAGATTTTATTTTATAACCGTATTCGATTTATACCTTTTAAAGAGACAACTGCACGTTGAAACAAAAACAAAATTGAATATTTTGGCATAGTTGTAAATCTTTTATATGCTTTACCCTCACCTGAAAGAAAAATCCAGCGTCGCCTAATGGGTACAACAGAACGTTTTAATAATAAAATTACTCCGGCGACATTTATTCACAGACGACGGAAATAGCGTTTGACACAAGGAAACACACGCCGGAGTTGACTCCCACGACATACACCCTTGTTTGACCGGTTTGTGACTTTGTGGTTTTAATACCAATGAGACTAAGTCTATGATATTAATTTATCTTGACACTTTGTTAATAAGTTCGGCAAGCTTAAAGTTAAGTCTACAAATTACCTGAATGACTTTAGCCTCTTATTAATGTCCTATCTGTTTTTGGGTATGTTAATTTTTTGTGTTAAATATATCTCTCTTCTTTCTTCCAATGGCCTAGACTATCATTTGCGACAAATTGAAGAAATTTTTCATATTTTGTAAAAAGGTCCACGTCGCTTTAACGGTAGGTGATCTCTGTGGCTCTTTTGCAACTAGCAAACATAGCGCAAAATGGCCGTTGCTCAGTGTAACGGCCGTGCGTATGTTTTAGAGGAAATCAGTCTGTAGTTAATCTTTGGAGGCGCCATGTTATTATTAGTGATCCGATATTTAACACGAAGTTTTCTCCATCACAAGGTAGCATGTTACCCGAATGACCTGAATACAAATTTTGAGTTAAATCGGTTCAGCTGTTTGGATAGCATATAAGCAAAAATGTGTACTAAATTGGCCCAAAGGACAGTGTGTATTATTAAAGTGGTAAACCGCAGTTGGAGACGTTTTTGTTCATAACATCAAAAGGAAATATTTGTTGTGGCTTAAATTGCACTGGAGTGATGAGAAATATATGAACTTTCTTCTGATACCAAAGTCTCAATTTTGATTGAATAAAGCGGGTGGGTGAGGGAACAGGTTGTCGATCGGGTCACCCACTTTTAAAACACCTTTTTGGCATAGTTTGACAATAATTATAGACAATACTTTTTCCTACCTCGAAAGGTTGTCACCAATGTTTGTTTCTTTGTATGGTATGTTTTCAATCACCTCTTCCAGAAACTGGTAATGTATCAAGTGCTTTTTCAATGATTTTTTATGATTGATGAGGACGTAGAAAGGTATAGAAGGCATCGAATGGTAAATTGTAACTTTGGAGGGGTAAATCGTCACATTTATTCTGCACAAAAATAGCCCGATTTTTGCTGATTGATACTCGACGTATATGCCAGATAATCGTGACTTGGTGAACTTAGATCTTTCGGCATGTAGCTTAAAGCAATATTAGCACATTTTTTTTGAAGAGCGCCCCCAATTTTTCAAAAATTTGGAGATTTTTACACCGTTGCATTGGTAACTGGCTAGTAAACTATACCTGGGAATGGTTAAGCTCGAAAATGTCTATGTGTCACAAACGAAGGAATTTTGTACTAGAATTAATTATTATCGGGGATCCCCGATAATGATTCAACGGCTGCTGGAAACGGCCTTCCAATGTGAAATAGCAGGGAAATAGCGCCATGTACGTGTCTATGCTTATCCATTAGTTGTTTTAATAGTTCAGGCAAGTCAAGTTAGAGGATACTTTCTCGAGGTGGCACTATTTCATCATGGACGGACATAAACGTAGCATTTCCAGCTCTGCCGTTAAGTCCAATCTGGGATCCCAATTCTAAAAAATCGCTTATTTTGTGATAAATACGCATTTTTTAGCATTCTCGTTCGCAGGTATAGTTTCCTAGACAATTACCAACGTAACTGTGCAAAAATATCAAATTTTGAAAATTGAGGGCGCTCTTCAAAAAATGTGCTAATATTGCTTTAATGATTATCTGTAACATCTAACAGGCCTTACAGCTTAATAGCTTACAAAGCGTGTGTACACATTGAAGAGAAAATCTGTCATAGATACAAATAGTTTTTCTTTGAGGTGTTAAAGTAAAAAAAGTTGTTAAGTGTGCTATCATATAAGTTTTCTAAGACCACACACAAGTGCAATCAAGACATTTTAATTAGTTTGGCTTCGCAGTCAATTTCTATTAGTGCATTTAAAATTTTGAATATTCTTTTTGAAGGAACGATTGATTGATGCCATAAAACTTGCATGAATTGAAAATGTTTGTTTGACTATCTTTTTCATTCAACGCAGTGATCATACAAACAGTCCAAGCTGATGTCATCTGTTTCATGGGTCAACAACCAGACCCAAACAGAGGATATGAACTACGATGGGTCCTACCATACATCAAGGAAGAACGGTGTCAATGTACTAAAATTTTACGCGGTGGTATCAACATTGAACCTCCGATTGGTGCCGAGAATCATTTCTATACTGATGAACCCTGGTTGTTCTTCAACAATGATAATGAAGAGGATCTCAAAAAACTAATGGAGTGTGAATCTCCGCAAGAGGGTAACAGTTTTTTCCCATTAAATCATCCTTTTTCTGGCTCCCAATATGTTGTGGAGGGACTATGTGATCATGCAGATAGATGCCTGGATGGCGGTCTATATCCTAACGTCTCTAGAGGAATATCTGACGATCACCGTTAAATCTAGGGGCAATATACCCCTAAAACAAGACTATCATTATTTTGTGTTGTGTCAAAAACAACAAAGCATCCTATTGACTTCACGTACAAAGACTCTAGGGCCACGGTGGACATATAGATGACGAACTCGGGATGAATTTAAATTTTGGGAATCCTATTATTTCTACATTTGGCACATTTTAAGTCTAGCTACATTAACACTTAAGTGACCAAGGGGTTTTCACTCCCGTTGGTGCCCAAGGGGGGGGGGTTCCATGGCCCCCCTAAGGCTAAGGAAACCACTTTCTCGAGGGAATTTTTGCTACGGAAATTTATACCAATGTGAAGGGTGCTAATTAAGCAACCCCAAATCAGCAATAAAAATGAAATTTTTATTTGGGCTGCAAATTAGGGGCAAAACCATTGTTTCAAAACACGCGAAAAAAAAAATGGGCGCAAAAAAAAGACGGAAGGAAAATTCAAATGAGCCTTGGCGTTACATCAAACTTTTTGAAAACTTATTTTATGTGAATACTACTCTCTAGAAGAACCCAAATTACATATATTTAATCAAAAAACTGAAAGTTTTAGGAATCCTGTTTTTTTACGGGGGTGCACAAATACACTCATTTCCCCAGAGATTGTACAGAGTACGGTTGTTGTTTAGCAAGTCTTACTACAATGAAATTTTTGATTTCAGCACATAAAGGTTAAGTATTTTTAATGGGATGTTACTAGTATTTGGTTTACTTACATGTATGTGTGAACTATATCAGGCAAACAAAAAAATTGCTTTGGTTTCTTTGATTTTTTTTAAATTTATCAGTTGAACTTCCGTTAGTGCAAGGGGGGGGGGGGGGGGTGGGGGAGGGGGCGGTTACATGGGACCCTCACTCATTAACTACCATCATTAACGGCTTGGGCCGATTTTTTTAATTTTGTGATTATGAAAAGAAGAGCATTAAAAGTCAGACAATTACAAAAAATTTTTTTTTTTGGGCGCGAAAAACCCACGCGTAAAAGCGGACGGCGCGAAAACAAATTTCCTAGGAACCCCCCTCCCCCCTTGTGACTTTAAGTGTTTAAATTTGGTTGCCAAAAGGGGCATGGTGGCCCCTAGTTGTAGAATAGATTTTCAGTCTTATTGTTTTGAACTGATTTCCAGTATCTAGCACAATGCATTCGAGTACCTCCAGCACAAGTACAGCTAGGTCTAAGGAAGCTGAAGATTCCACGGACAAATCGGATGAAAATAGTGAGTGTCGTGTGACGTCATGATAATGACGTTAAAAATAGAACGCCATGTAAATAGTTGCCATTTAATGCGTAGTATAGACCGTGACGAATGGTTCTCTTTACCAGAATGCTTCAGATTTGATTAATTTGATTGAGAAGGTGGAGAATAAAGAATGCGGAGGCTTTCATTCCCATTTGCTAGCACATCGCCTCACCAAAAATATCATAAAAAGTAAAAATAAAAAGTAACACAAGGCCATTGAGTCCACAATCGATGGTTCTTTTCAGAATGTTTTAGTTTAGTTATTTTCATACTTCATTTATATCACGCAAACTGTTCCTCATTTTATTTAGAGTCAGTTTCTGGATCTAGGAATGGAGAGAGCACGACCAGCAGCATTACTAGTGCTGGACCTCGTGAACAAGATGAAGAGACCTCAGAAACATCAGGTGACAATAGTTAGTACAGGCCTGTCAACATTGGCTATAATATTAAGCCTACATACGTTAGATTAACAAGATGGCTCTGCTGGCTAGCAATAGTGTATCAAAAGAGGACGCTATGGATAGATTGACTCAAATTATATTTATGATATAAAATGAGGCTCTCTACTCAAGAACCAGGAAATAAGGAAAAAGAGCGGAATTATATGGGAGGTAGAGTTCACTCAAATCCTCACTCTGGAACAACCTAATCTAGCACACAACCGTCCCAACATACATCCAGCGTGAGAGCTGAATAGGTGGTCCTTTCAGCGTAGCTGCACTGTTAAAAATGATCTTAAAATAACGGCGTTTTGACTGTTAGCCGGGACTCAAAACGTGCAAATAACTGTAAAAAGGGACTCGAAACGTGCAAATGACTGTAAAAAAAACGTGCTTTTAACTGTTGTGAGTCCCAGCTGCCAGTCAAAACGCTGTTATTTTAATGAACTTTTTAACAGTGTGGGTGCCCACAGAAATGTGCACAAAATTGTACCATAGGACTCTGTGTGTGTGTGTGTGTGTGTGTGAGTGTGTCGACCATATTTAAAGTCTTTTTGTTCATAGCATCAAAATGAAACATTTTCTTTTGATACCCAAAACTCCATTTTGAAGAGAGGAAGCGGGGAGACGAGGTTGTCGATTGGATCACCCACCTTTAAATTTCACTGGGGTAAGGAGAAAGATGTGCACTTTCTTCTGATACCAAGATATCAATTTTGATGAAGTAGAGTGTGTGTGTGTGTGTTTGTGTTGGTGGGGAGGTTGTCGATCGGATCACCCACCTTAATAAAATAAGAATGTAATACACCAGTCGTTGGAAATACTTTTCGAGAGTTTGGTATCCGTCACTATGTCAAACACCAAAGCGTCTAATCTCAACATCCGTCCACACAGCAACATTTTTAATCAGGGTTATTAATTAATTACGTCCTTTAGAGCTTTGAAAGATGGTAAGCTTATAGAAGTTGATATGTACTACCTTTTCGCTATGCAACAATGATAAAAATTCACACAATCCGTCCACTATGTAATACCCCCACCATATATATGTAATATGTGTGGTGACATCTGAGAATATGGAGGGATTGCGGTTCAAGAAATTGCGTGAGTTCCTCTCGCGCGAGTATTTATAAATTATTATATAATATGTTAAAATAAAGATGTATATATTTTAAGTCTTGTGCTTTATTATTTGACATCACTTTCAGTGTCCAGCACAAGGCATGCGAGTACCTCCAGCATAAGTACAGCTAGGTCTAAGGAAGCTGAAGATTCCACGGACAAATCGGATGAAAATAGTGTAGTGTCGTGTTATGTGACGTCATGATAATGACGTTAAAAAATAAAACGCCATGTAAATAGTTGCCATTTAATGCGTAGTATAGACCGTGACGAATGGTTCTCTTTACCAGAATGCTTCAGATTTGATTAATTTGATTGAGAAGATGGATAATAAAGAATGCGGAGGCGTTCATACCCATTTGTTAGCACATTGCCTCACCAAAAAATATCTAAAAGTAAAAAGAAAACTTGTAACACAAGGCCATTGAATCCACAGTCGATGGTTATTATGAATGTTTAGTTGTTATTTTTCTACTTCATTTTTTTTTTTTTTTTTTTAAAAATTGAAATGCCTTTCAAATTTTTTTTTTAAACTGTTATCATTTATTTAGGTCAGTTTCTTCTGGTTCTAGGAATGGAGAGAGCACGACAAGCAGCATAACCAGAGCTGACTCGTGAGAAGATGAAGAGACCTCAGAAGGATCAGGTGACAATAGTGAGTACAGCATACGCGTAGGGGATGATCCAAAGTACAACAGCAGGGGGTTTTGAAAGGGGAACTTAAGACCCCGGGTTAGTCCAGAAATAGAACTCGACGGGGGTTCTAGGTGGCGAAGTCCCCGTAAGAATATTTTTTTTTTCAATGCACTCTCCTTTTCTCCCCAGACTCCGGGGTGCGCGAGGCTCCCTCCGCACCCCTGGCTACTCGCATGTACAGGCTTGTCAATATTGACTACATATTAGGCCTACATAAGTTAAATTAACGGGAGGCCTCTGTTGGTACCAATAGCATATCGAAAGAGGACACTCCATTAATAAAGTGAATGAAATTATATTTATGATAAAGTGGGATTCTCAACTCAATATTTTAGGGTTGATTCCATATAATCCAAAAATATTATTCATCAATGTAATAAACATAAATATTGGATAACAAATAAATAAAAACGTCTATAGATATGGAATAGCTTGACAGACATGGAGTTTTTGCTATACAGTGTGAGTCAAAAAGAATAGGACCGTGATTGATTTTTTATCAAAAAACTAATTGAGCTTGATAAAAAAAAGTTTTACATATTCGAAACAAGCATGTTCTTCCGCTCATTAGAAAAAAAGAACCACCGAAATTCATAATTCCTAACAATTATTATGCCTGTTCTGCCAAAAGAAAGGGCAGTTATTGATTTTTCGTATCTTTTTTGGACTTTTCCCTCTAACCCACAGACTTCTATGCTCACAGAAAAAAATAATTAAAATTTTATATTAAAAGAGACCACTATATCATAGGTCAGCTACCTAACCACAAGACCAGCGAGGATTGGTGTGCCAGATTTGCAATTCTAATCCTTGATACCCGGCCTTCATAACATAACATTACGGGAATAAATCGCTACTGCTATTGTGGTCAGCACTCATAATGAATTATAGCTCCGCTCTGGATGTCGCCACAACGTATGCTCCAGGAGCATGAGTGGTGGTCAAAATCTCAAACTTACTCGAAGGAACGAACAAGTTCAACTAATAGACTATTTGCGCAATCCCCGAAATGCATCTCATTCGGTGCCCATTTCCATCCGGGAACTTGTACCAGAGGTCATGTTTACAAAAAAAAATTGTTGTTCGTTCGCGTCGCCGACCAGTGCCTAAAATTACAATACAAAGTACCTTTTCACCCGAAATTAATCTTACAAAATGTAGAAGAATATCTATGGAACAAAAAACAATCGAGGCAATGGTTGTTGAAATTCACGAACCACAAACGTGATATTTTCGATCCTAACTGTGCCCTACTTGTCACCTGACGGACGATTACACAACTATAGTGCAACGTCACAGATAGGTTAAGTTTTCTGGTATTTACGTTACGCTGCTAACCGTATGTTTTTTAGCCGACTTGAGGCTGGTAAAAGTTCCCGGATGGAAATGGGCACCGAATGAGATGCATTTCGGGGATCGTGCAAATAGTCTATTGAACGGCCGTTTTGGATTAATATGCCTGTGATGTGTGAAAGAGCCGGCGTAGATTTCAATCAAAGCTGAGATTGGTCGTCTTTTTCGGAAAAACAAAATTAAAATTTGATGAGAACGAAAACGGTGATTCGGAAAATGTAAATGAGCACAAAAGTTGGTCAATTTACACGCAAATACCGTCCGTTTGGAGAGTGCCACATTCCAAACCCCATGAATTCGGCATCCTCAACGGAATAAACTGCATGTTGAAGGATGTGGTGGCAGAATACTGAATTCATCCCGAATTGGTGTGTAATTTGTAAATAATGTAAAGTTTATTTTTTCATCATTCATGTACTGGTAGGATAAACACTCGTAACTTGGTTTGAATACTCACTCAGACTAGACTCAATAGTACATTCAGTACTGTAGCTGTACTGTAGCCTAGCCTAGAGTAGGAGCATTTTTACAAGACGGCCTTCAGGCCGTCTTGTTCTGTTTTTGATGGGTTCTTTCTTTCTGATTACACAGTCGAGGAACTCGACTGTGTTTTGTTTCTGTACGGTTTCTTTCTTTCTTCTTTCTGTCAAAACTTCAAAACGCTACTTCTCCTACAGATTTCATTGTATGATCATGTGACCCATTTATGTGGTGTAGTTTGACACCCCCTACAAAAGTTACTTAATGAAATTTTCATCAAAGGTCATTTGGGGTCACAAGGGTCAATAACCTGATTTCACTAAAAATGCTACTTCTTCACCCAGATTACATAGTAGGAACATGTGACTCATGTATGTGTGTCTCTTGACATCCCCTCCAAAAGTTACTAATTACCAAATGGGATCATGGCCTTAAAGGGGCATTTACGGCCCCGCCGAGTAAAATTATCTTCAAAAAATCATATCTGCCATGCAAGGTAGTACATTGATGCTACTTGCACATATGTATGTATAAAGTCAATGGACGGTCATTCAGGGGTCAAAGGTCAAATTTTCAAAATAATGGTCCGATTTGAGCCTGAAATTTTCACATACAGGATCATTATGACATTCTCACATGTTGAAAATAGGTTCGAGGTCCAAGGGTCAAGCGGTCACAGTTCAAATTTCAAACGGCATTTAACTCCGATTAAGCTGAAATTTTACTGAAATGATCCATATGAATCTAAGCAGTTGAAAATATTCGAGGTCAAAGGTCATTAAGGGGTCAAAAGTCACATTTCCAAAGTGCCTCCGATTGAGTCTGACATTTGAAATGATCATTTGATATTCTAAATATGTCTAAAATATTTCTAGATCAAAGGTCATTTAGGGTCAAGGTCACACCTCGATGGTTCAGATCTGTTCAAGATCTAGTTCTTCTTCTCGTTCTGGAAACACGGTCAATTATGCGTCTAGCTCAGACATGGTTTGACGTATTTCTAAATAGAATGCAAAAATGGCCACTGAGTCTTCCCATTTATGTTATATGACTATGACCCTGGTGGCTATTTATTTTTTTCCACTTTTTTTTTTTTTTTCCGTCATCTAAGGGGTTCACAGTGGCGTGGTCAAAAGTTGGATTTTTTACAAAAAACTGTATCTATCATATAGTTACATGCATGTACGTGACCTCATGTATGTGAAGTAGCTTGAGAACATTCACAAAAGTTATGGGTTTCGATCGATGATCGATTCGAGCCGTAACTGGGTCATTAAGGGGGTACTTCCGGTCTTAATGTGAAAACTCTTTAAAAAATCTTTAAAAATAGCTGATCTGGTATATGCAACGTTGCATGGTCACGTGACTCATACATAGAAGCAGATTAAGACCTTCACAAACGTGGTGGTCGGCATGGGGTCAAAGGTCATTAAGGGGGAATTCCGGTCAAAAACCAAAAATATTCCAACAAATATTAACAAAAAAAATTATCTTAAACCCAACATAGTACAGCAGTGACTTAACTTGCAGATATGCTTTCATGTTACTTGGTGTATGTAAGGTATTTTTTTTTGGAGGTCTAAGGTCATTTAAGGTCATTTCCGGTTTTAAAGGGAAATATTTTCAAGAATTTTTTATCTCCAGAATAAGCATAGTAGAATTTTTTTTATTTGCATTGAACAAACAATGACATTTTGTTGTGTACACGAGGTTTTTTTATAACGGGACAAACGGTCATTAAGGGGTCAAAAGGTAAAACATTTTGACAAAAATGTTAAAAAATAAGACCAAATGGATTATCTAAGCCCCTATAGAGGATAGATAAAGCCAGGTTATATACAGTGTGTAACACTTCAATAGTAGAAGAGGTCTATGGAAGTCTCGACCCCAAAGGTCCAAAGTTCAAGGTCAAAGGTCAAAATTTACAACAAGCTCCGATTTTTCCCTTGACTGAAATGTGCACAGGACATAATCCGCCGCGGATCATGTAAATACAGAAAAATTACAGTTAACACCGATTCGTGAACCCAGGGGTTCACGTTATAGAGTGAAGGTCTCCAAATCCGGACATGCTGGATTGAGTGAATTTAATTGTCAACATTATCTTTTTCTACAGGATTACGCCGAAGTATAAACCAACTGGTTCAGAGGAACCACTGACCTTGGCTCAGAATAGTCTGATTCAGGGATAAGGACGTCAAAGGTATTAAGGGGGTCATTTCGGTTTGAAAAGCCAAAAAAAAATTGTAAAAAAATTCAAAAAATCGCTGTCCTACAAATTACGGAACAGAGTTGACGCAGTAGAGCACATGTATGTTACAAGGAAGGGTCTTCGGATTGTCCAAATTGTCAGGAGTCAAGGTCATTAAGGGTCACTTCCGGTCAAACCCAAAAAGATTCCAAAAATTTTCATTTTTTTCCCTCTCAAAATCCAAAACATTAGTACAGTTTACTGAACTTTGAGGATTTGCGTTCAGATTTACCTGGTGTATGCAAGGTATTTTATTTGAAGGCAAAGGTAATTTAAGGTCATTCCGGTTTTAAGGGAAATAATTTCAAGAATTTTTTATCTCCAGAATTATGCATAGTAGAATTTTTTTAGTTGCATTCACCACACAAGCATTTTTGTTGTGTACACGAGGTTTTTTTTTATTACCGGGATCAAAGGTCATTAAGGGAGTCAAAAGGTCAATTTGCCAAAAATGCGAAAAATAAGACCAAGTGGCTTATTCAGCTATAGAGGGACAGATAAAGCTGTGATTGGCTGCAGTGAGTAACATTAGTTGTAAAAGAAGCCAGATAGTTCTCGCCCCAAGGTCAAGTTCAAGGTCAAAGTTCCAAAATCTACAAACAAGATCCGATGAGCTGAAATTTGTCAGGGATTAATCCTTGTGGCAGCATAAAGACAGAACAAGTACAGTTGACCCCATCAGGGACCCAGGGGTCACGTATAGGGGTGAAAAGGTTCAAATCCCTGAACATACTGGATTGAGTTGAGCGAAACTAAATAATATTGATCCTTGTAAAGTGTTAAAACAAATAAAAAAAATAAAACATGGGGGACATATTGGTGATAGTTATACAGGGGTCAAAGGTCAAAATCACCTCCTAAAGGGGTCATTAAGGGGATCACCATCCATACCCAATAAGGCCGTCCGTCTTGTAAAGTAGATATGTCCCCAGGTCTAGTATTATTTAACTTGTGTTTTTCGGCAAATTGACATAGAAATTCACTCAAAATTCCTCAAATCACTTTATTTGAACTGAAATATTGTATTTTATTCAAAAACAATCTATATATAATACCGGTGGTCTTTCAGTGTGTTCTTGTCTCAGCTGACAGACGTCTATTTTCTCGGAGAGAGGTCGCGCGTTCCTGAAACGTTGGTGGGGTGGGGGTACGCGGTCCGGTAAGTACGTCATCCTGTTTCTAAAATGAAAAAAAAATTGCGCGTAAATTGAAACCAGTGTAAAATTTCAAGACTGGAATAATACAAAAAGGCATTGTGGGGGAAAATGGATGTGACCGTCAGCGATTGCATGTTCACTTTCCGTGTTTGCGAGCACCGATAGTACCCATCAAAAGCGTTCATTTTCTGCTACGTTCATAGGTTCAGACCTTATTTACGATACCACACCCGGATACCAGTCAAGCAAAAACCGCCATAGACACAGGGTAGAATTTCGTAGCAGAGTGAAAGAATAGTCTTGATTCTCAAACAGAATTTAGCGGGAATCATCTATTCGTCACCGTGTTAAATTCAAAGTTTACGAGAATCAAACTTGATTCCCACAAATCAAGGTACAAGAATCTTTACGAGAATCAATTCTCAGATTCTCGCTGTGTGGTGTGAAATTCTAGCCCTGATAGAACCCCTTCGTTTTCGGAGATATTGAGAGATTTCAAGTTTCATTTACCCACATTCGCTAGACGGAATGATAAGTTAATCTCTCGCGCAGTACCAATTTAGATAATATCTTTCGCAGTCTGGGACAAGACTACACCGTGGGGAAATACCAGGACCGCCGTACATCTTCGCAGTCTGTGACAAGATTACACCGTAGGAAAGGAAATACCCAGACCGCCGCGTACCATTTAGATAATATCTTTCGCAGTCGTGACAAAGACTACAAAGCGTGGGAAATACCAGGACCGCGCGTACAATTTATATCATCTTTCGCAAGTCTGTGACAGGATACAACGTGGGAAAAACCAGACCGCCGTAGTGGGGTTTGGTGTGGGTGCCCCTTGGACCGAACGAAGACAGAGTTTGAAGGGTTAGTGGATCAAAGGTCATAGGGTCATCACAGGTCAAAGAGGTTCAAAATGGGGTAAAGGTTGGTGGCATGGACATGAAACTTGGAGGGTGGGGGTTGATTGTGATGCCGAAAATTTTGAAGGTCACGACAAGTCATTAGGGGTCATTCAAGGTCAAAGGAGGTCAAATGGGGTAAAGCATTGGTGGGTGGGGTAATTGTTGATGCCGAAAATTTTAAAGGTTAGGACAAGGTCATCAGGGGTCATTCAAGGTCAAATGGGGTAAACATGTGTATGGAATAGGGAACTTAGAGGGTGGCGTTGAGTTTGATGCAAATCAGAAGGTCATGACAAGGTTAATTAGGGGTCATCAAGGTCAGAGAAAGTCAAATGGGGTTTCAACATGGGTGGTATCAGAAAAAAATTTGGTGGCGTGGGTTTGCCGCTTGACCTTCCGGAGACCAGTTTGTATTGGGTAGTGGATCAAGGTCATCAGGAGTCATGTCAGGTCAAAGGAGGTGGTCAAAATGGGGTGAACATTGGTATATGGACATGAAACTTGGGAGGGTGGGGTGGATGTTGATGCCAAAGATTTAAAAAAGGCACAACAAAGTCCAGTTACGGGGTCATTCAAGGTCAAAGGGGTCAAATGGGGTAAACATTGGTGTATGGATGAAAATTGGAGGGGGGTTGATTGTTGTGCACACATCTGAAAGGTCACGACAAGGTCATCAGGGGTCATTCAAGGTCAAAGGAACCGCATAACCAAGTTAATGTAAAGCCAGCTGATCGCGAAACCAGGGTTAATCGCGAAACACGGGGGACCGCCTAGTATTAAGCAAACTACTCATTCACGGATTATTAATTTATGTTACAGTCTGCGTTACCGCCAACCACAAACCACAAAACAGTACGTGCAACGAATCCACACGGGCGGTGACCGCGTGGTTGTTATAGAACGGATTTAAACGTTACTGTATGTCGGTGTTAATATAACGAAGTTTCAAGCAACCTTGCAGGTTAGGTTAGCACATCATGCCATAAAAAAAAATACCAAAACACGAATTTTGTTGAATGGTTCGAGTTTTGGATTAGTAATCGAGGCTATCCGTTAACCTTTGAATACAAGTGCCCCCTGTCTAGTCAGGGGGGCACACGTCAACTACTTCAGAAAATTTTGCAAGTCTGCTATTTTACATGGATACCTTCTTATTCACTCCATAAAGAGTTGATTTCAACTTGTCGTCTAATTCTCAGTGACGACTTTCATCGATGAGGGCGCTTTTTCAATCAAATGGCCGCCAAAATGGAATTTAAAAAGCTAATAAAAATGAAATAGTAGTGTATAAAGTGACTTCTTCATAAAATGTATTAAGGTTGTTCCAATGTGAATCTTTATTGATTATCCATTTCAGTTGTTTCAACCTAATATAAATTTCTCAATGACGGTTTCATCACCTGAGGGCGTTTTTTTCAATATTGGCAGCCAACATGATAAACCAAAAACCTATAAAAAAAAAGTAGTCATTGTATAAAGTGCTTCAGAAAATGTGACTCTATAAGGAGTGCCTTTCAGCTTCATGTCAAATTCTAGTCAAAGTTTTTCAAATTGATAGAGGGCACTTTTCAAATGCCGCCGCCAAATGCTGGATACAGAAAAGATACTTAAACAAATAAAATAGGCATGATTTTAGAAACGCCACCTCCTGGTAAGTCTCCATGTTAGCTGATCTCGAGGTTCGAACGGGGGTCGCTAGGAGAAAGCAGGGTATGTTCAAATTCCCATGCTGTGTGACAAGTGTATTTCTGGGAGGCACATCTTCGTTGAAACATTCTCTCCAAGAGGTCATTCAGGACAGGTGAGTTAGACACGGTTATCCCCCTAAGAAGCCATGATGGGAAGAAAGCTGGCCCCTTGTTGCTGGAAAAAAACCCATGTGAGGAACTCTGCTACGTTTCTCAAAGAGGTCTTATATAAGATGACTGTTGTCTTGGCCCCATTGCTGGGTAATTCCTGATGTGACATGTACGCCTTTCTCGGTTAGGAGGCCGTTCCTTTCCGCCAGAGCAGCCAGCATCTTCAAAAAGGCCTGATGTCGTGTAGGATCTGATGATCCAGAGCAGTCAGGGTGAAGGGTTCTGAATTGTCGATAGAGGAACTTGATTCTTGTCCGGGTTCATCAAGAGGTCTCTCCTTATCGGGGGGTTTAACATGTCCCGCCACCGTCGGGGGAACGCATATGACGAGATCCTGTCCCAGATGATCGTCATTGCATTCTTGGCAAACGCATCTGGTCCGCTCCCCATGAACAGTATGTCGGGAGCGGTGGTTCCCCGCCGCTGCAAAAGTTGGTTAGAGGCCACTTGGTCTGTTGAAGAACACTGTGCACACCGTTGGGTTGAGGTTTGCCATTCCACCGACAACCCCTGACCTGGTCGGGGCAGGATGGTTGTCCCCTTCTCGACAGCCCGGGGTACCCGCTAGAATGTGGCCTGCTCGGGAGAGGATTGCCTGGAGCTCGATCTAAGCGAGCTGGCACCATATCAGTAGCTTGACATAGTCAGGTTGTGGGGTACTCCAAGGGCCCTTTCCCAAACTATTGTGTAACTCTACGTGTATACTAATTCATGCGTATTATCCTACATAACATACCTTTCATACCAGTTAGTGTTTTGGGACATAATGGTCCACTCCAGTGATGACATAGTATGCCCACGTTAGAATTTACGGAGTAGTTGCGGGAACGGAACGCTGCCTGGTTTATATAAGGTAATTTACGTGAGGTGGGTTATTGCAGCGTAGGGTGATCGTCTGGTTCTTGACCTTGGGAAGTTGGCGCCCGTATGCCAGGCATTGGGACAAGTTGGAAGTAATTTCCTTGTGGTGTGAACACATGATGTAAAAAACCAAACGTGGCAAACTGACTGAAAAGTAATAGCATCAGGAGGACGTGTGCCCCCTGACTACTCCCCGGGTCATCATAGAAGGCTATAGCTAAAGGTGTGAGCTCGCGGTTTGCAAAATACACTTAACGAAAAGTATATTTCGGCATGTTTTCGATCAGTATTGTGCCAAAGTCGGAAGTCGGATAATTTGTTAAGTTTTCAAGATTTTGTTTTAACCTGTGCTGGGGTCTGGAGTTGGGAAAATAACATTAAAATATGCCACCAGACGCAATCATGACAACATTACAAATAATACATGAACGAAAATTAAATAACAATTTCAACATAAATTATACAAAACTTAACATTACATGTACCGACAACCAAAGACCACTGAGAATAATACATCTTTAAGTAGTCTAGAATTAGACCGAAATTAGACCATTAAGATATCATAGTAAAGATATCAAAATCCCAAATAGCAATAACAATTTACTGAATTAATTGTTTGCCAAACCGCCACGATTTTTCAAAATTTGTTAATTGCATTTACACGGAGCCAAATATGATTATGAACACTATAATAATATCTTAATTCGTTTTGAGGTACCATTTAAGTTCAAATTATTCCTAATATCCTAGCTCTGATAAATGAAATTTGGCTATAACTAAAATAGAATTGAAGACTGGGTCCACTTCACAGTCCCAAAAAAAAACAAAAAGAAGCAGAATGGGGGGTAATATCACTCATCGAATTGGTTCGAATTGATTATTAACCCATGCTGAATTCAGACCAGTAAGTAAGAAAAATGCCGTCGGCTTCGATGAAAAGGTGCCATAAAGGTGTCCTTGTTTCACTACAGAATGACAAGAAGTTTTGCTGTTTATTCATCTTGGACAATATTATATTCGTAGGCGATATTCTTGAGTTAAGTCTATATTGAAACACAAGCATATTCGGGAAATCTCTCCAAATATTTAAAGTTACTTGCTCCCTCACATATTGCTTCTTCCTCCTTATAAAACACCGTCATTTTTATTGGAAATTTGTTGTTGTGTCCACTAAATTAATGATACCATGTGTTTTCTGGCCTAATGTTAAACTGGGGTAGCACCGCTCTCTCAGTTTTTGAAGAGTGGGAGATACTTCGGCTGAATAATAGCATGCATCGCTGGATATTAGGTTGCGCTGTGTTACGACTCAATCTCCTAGTTAGGTAATTTTTGATTTCCTACATAAAACGCTTAGATGGATGCAATAAAAAGGTTTCTGATTTAAGAAGTTTTTACTTTCCCTCCTTCTTTCTCTCTGCCCTCTAGTCACACTAAGACGACAACTACTTGGTTTACTTTGGGTGAGGGTGAATACAGGGTGGATCGTATCTGTATGGTTGTCGATTGTGTCTGACTATCAAGGCAGGGCCAACATCAACCAATTGCTGTTTGCATATAACATGATTCTAGGAAATTGGTTTTTAATATCATATTTTCCTTAAAATACAGGGTTTGCCATAAATCCCCCTGTTCTGTCAGTAAAGTAATCGTTTAACAAGAAACACCGCATTTGACACTCAATGTTTATTAGAAACTGCGTTACCCAATATTGATTTATCATTCACACCAGATGATACTGTTAGCAAGGGAGTTAAAATATTAAAATTCTGGATTATTTAATTTGACAAACACAAAGCAGGAGAAAAAAATCATACCAAAACCTGTTAATGAGTCTTCATTGTATCAAAACGATATGTGCCAAAGCAATAAATGTCATTGCTTTCCCAATTTAGAGCGATGTGGATAAAGCTTACCCATTTTTGGTTGCCAAAGAAATTAAGCGGATCAGCTTACTTAAGTGCATTTAGGTGCATTTCTATGTTGGGCATTTTACTCCCCCGTTTGAATAAGGTTGAGATATTGGGAAACGATTTATTCTGATCGGGCTTTTTTAATTATGAATTTATAAAATTGCCTCATTTAGTTTTTGATGTACTACTCAAGGGTTTGGAACATTTGAGCCAATGAATTAATCTTGCTAAAATAAAGTGATTGTCACAACTTTAACCCGACCCAAGAACAGTTTATTCGTTTTGACCAAATAGACATTATATTTACCATGGATTTAAAGGCCTTTTGATAGTTAATATTTAACATATCGGGCCAAATTCAAGTACTAAAAGTAATCCCCAACATATCAAAACACGCCCAATGCAATTCCATTTCAGTTTAACTGTGACATATTGGTGTTTGTTAATTATTCTATTTGAACAATCCAAAGTGCATACAGTTTTTTTAACATAATTTTTAGCCTGAAATATGAGAATTTATCTAAATACTCTCATAGTATTTCTAAAGATTCCACTGATCATAAAGTATAACTGTGGTGTCACCCGCGTACTGTGCAAAGTTTAAAAGGACATGTTTCTATATTATCCCGCGGATTTGTTTGTGGTTTCTATCTAGCTCCAATATTACAAAGCATATACAAAAATATAGGCTGGGATAACGGGTCACCTTGTCTACAACCACCAAGAAGGGAAATGGTTTGGAAACAGTACCTATTTATAACACTGAAGAAAGAATTGGCACCATTATACAATGTTCTAAGCCATTTTATGTATCAGACCAAAAATTTAAAAAGTTTTAGTGTTTGTAAAATAAACTGGTGAATGGGTTTATTTCAAATGCTTTCTCGAAATCGATTAATAGGAGAATTTGCCCCGGGATTTGTGAACTTCTGTTATAATTGATTAGTCATAATAAGGCGAATATTTTCACCAATAAATTACCAGCCCACACAGCTGTGTTGATCTTCATTAATTTACTAGCTGGTAAATGATTTAATCGATTTGCTATATGGATGAGACCAACTATATGATTACATTTAACAAGAAATTGGTCGCCAATTACTATAATGACGGGGTTTATCCCCTTTCGGAGGAGATAACTATGCCCTTTTTTGTGTGTAAGAAAAGAGATTCCCCTTGCGAAACCTACATTGACAGAACGAATAAGAAAAGTGTGATATATCTTGCCAAAAAGGTTTAAAAAAATTCGACGTAAAGGACCATCCGCCCAGTGGTGATTTATGTTACTGACTTGTTTTTAAAGCCGAAGTCATTTCCTCATAGGTAATTTTACCTTCTAATCTATTTGAATCTGCTGTTGAAAGGTTCTGAATAGGGAGATCGGACAACATGTCTCTTCATTCACATATTGATTTTGCTTATACAAATTCGTATAGAAAGAACCAACATCTTCAGTAATTCTTCCACTGTGAAGATAAAGTAGTGACTTCGGCCTTTCTATACATTTATTTGCTTATTGATATATTTCGCTTTCTTAATTTAGAAAGTAATAGACGGTTTTCACCTTGTTCAATCCCCCACTGCTTTTATACGTTATGAAAAGATCATGCGAGCTTACCCTTTCGTAAAGTTTAATTCTAGCTGGCATCTTTAAAATCTGATCTTATTGTACATAATTCATCTTTGTTACCAATTCTTTCGTCCAAGCTCTAAAGTTGGCTTTTATCAATGGGTTTATTTCAGTTCAATAATGCCGTTTCTTCTGAGAAATGGTTATAGTTGTACCTCTACTCTAACAGCAAAACCTCAAAAAAACAGTTGATCATCAATCATTAAATTGGCCAAATCTTTGGGATTGAATTATTTTCAGAGGCCAGTTGGATAGACGGCGTAGCTGCTGAGTATAATTTTATGAACTTCTTGAATTGTATTTTTAATTATATTTATGTACTTCCTCTTCCTCTAACAACCCCAGAATTAATTTGTCTAATTTCCACGACTCTACGCCGCATTTTATCTGTCTCGATGGCCAAGTTTTAATCACCGTCTGGGCCGAAATGGTCTGGTCTAATCAGGTACAATATCAGAATGGTTAATTAGGTTAAACAATCTGAAGAGACAAGGGGAAGAATCACGCCTACGCCTGTTGAGGGGATTTTTTCTACGCCAAGTGAATCGTTACTATTAGGGTTACTACTTCTTCCACGGAGCACACAAAATTTAATTATTTTTCATGTTAAAATGTTTCCCTTGCATGAGGATTATTAATGCATATGTAATAAATGTATCCGGGTTCTGATTGGAACTAGATTGAAATCCCCACATATTACAGAATGGGGGTATTCATACGTTTCTAGAAATATTTTGAATCTTTTATAGAATTTCCGGTGCAGTATCTCCATTAGGCCATACAAGTGATAAGGTGATATCCATGAGTCAAGTGATATGCTAGTTGCTCACCAGTTGCCTCCTGTCTCATTATATTTTTAATCTTGAATTCGAATGTATTGCTAACTAGAAATACCAACCTCTGGAATGTGTGGTATTACCTGCAACAAATGACTCGGATCCCCACTCCGCTTTAATCATACTTTCCCATTTCTGGTCCCAGTGGACATCTTGGAGACGTATAAGATAGTCGTTTGTTTTCAAATATTTAAATAACATCTTCGATTTAAGGCGTCATTAACCCCTACAGTTAACCGAACAAATGTTATTGAGCTATCCTAATGTAAGTTTTGTCTCTTTTGTTTATAACATTTTAAGGTTAAACTTGACGAGAAAACGTTGGGTTCGCCAACAATCTTTAGCTATGAAAGACACATATCCACACACACCTCTTTACTGGTTCCTCTTGCCTGTTTCTATACCCCTTCTCCTTATGCTCTATCTTTTCCTTGTCAGCCCACTCTTCTTCTCTGTCTCCTTTACCTTTCTTTTATTATGTTGCTTTTCTCTGTAGGCAGAATACGCTATAAACTATTACACCGGCAAAAACGAAGAACAATTCAACCAAAATAAAAAGGGAAGGTACATACAATGCTTAAGTTAGATAAAATTTAATGTGAATTCCAATAAAGGCAAACAATGCCCACCCCCAGCAAAGGGGGAAATGGTTTTACTATGGACGATGCGGCATACAGCGTGGGATGGAGAGAACATTTTGGTGCCCGCTGTATCAGAACTCTTCCGAGTGATTGGTATTCAGTTTGAAAAATGCACGAGTATGCGCCAATTAACCTAAAGTTGCAAGCAAATTTACTTACAAGTATTGCCACAAGGACAATCAGCTAAGTTTAATCATTGACTACAGGTTAAGGAATATGATTTGAAGATACAAAACCATTCCCAGGGAAATACTAAGATTAACATGCATTGAAATGTAACGTCAAAGGTAACAAACTTCCTGAAAAACCTTTGTAACTGATTGTCTATTGTTTTGTATGAATATACCCACTGTGAACATGTGTCATACAAAATATAAGTGAACAAAAAAACATGGTTAATAACTTAGTCTTCTTTTTGTTTGTATATATATAAAAAAATAACCATTTAGCTTGAACCGACGTCCGACTCCAAAGTTGACGCGCTTTATACTATATAGACGGAACCCTTAGGTCATGATGGTACACTAACAGATTTAATACAAGATTTTTCTTCCTTCTGGAATAATTTAAATGAAACAAAAAGGAAAGAAACAAAATGAGAATTTTACCTATGAAAAAACAAACGTTAGTGTCTGAATAAAGTTTGGACACAGATCCACACTCATGTGTCCGCAGGGTAAAACGTGGTAAAACATTAAGTTTACACCTTAAAACTAGCCGCAAAGCCAGATAACAGGCAACTATATGCGTGTAAAAAACACCGTATAGTATTTTATTCGGGGTTGGGAATGCAACTTACCAAATACACAATCCTGTTTGAAATTGTGGATTATATTTCGGCGCAGGCTGTGTAATTGTGAGGACTACCACAGATTCACAATATACCACAACTATTCTATTATACTTGCACTTCAGAGACCACAAACTACCACAATTTTTGATTGTGGTATATTCTTAGTAGTTAGAATATAAATCATAACTATACCAAAATTGGAGCAACCATAACACCACAATATACCCACAGTAATACGCAACAAACCAAGAGGCACCATAGGCCACAACGCACGGGGCTGCCAAGAGAAAACTGGGGCGCAGGGAGCCTTGGTGTTACAACACTTTTTTAGAGTCAATGATAAGTCGCATCCAACTTACACAAAATATTGTAGGTTCTGTAACCATCATATACCACAATATACACAATATACCCTCCATTGTGTGTATTTGTGGTCTAGAGCACATATTAGGTACATGTACAATGCCCAGGAAAGGAAATGCAAAAATTTGTTCGAGACTATTACTAGAGCCGCAATCGGTCATTTATGACGGGATGTTATGACAAGTTTTGTAAGTTGAGTTTTTGTTTTATTTGAAATTGAAGACTGTAAAAGTCACGGCAAGAGATGCTAATAATGAAAAAAGTTTTAAAAGTATAAGCGAGATGAATGTAAAAGATCGGGATCCCATAATTTTTGGCATCATAATATAATTTAAAAATAATGAAGTGGTATTGATAACCTAAACCAGCTTTAGTGTCTGTGCATGCGTCAAAATGACTAATTGTGGATTTAATCGAGTCACGGCCGATTTATTGATAATAATTGCACTACGGCCTATCAGAGACACAGGGAAAAGAGGGGGGGCCTAGACCCAAGGTGTTAATCCTCACAAAATACACTTGGAATACCTTCAATAAAATGTAAATTTGTAAGTTTAAAACCTAATATTTGAAGATTTTCAGTATTTTGCGATGGCAATTTTAATCAGATAAAATAGTAGGGATGAAGTTAGCATTCTGCCACCACAACAATGCAGTTTATACCGCCGACTACACAGGGAGGTGGCACAACCCTAATTCTTTACAAATATAGTACAAACTTACCACTCTATTCGAATGAGCTAAAAATATCTATAATGCAAACCTATCGTATTACAAATTTATTACTCAGTTTGATTGTTTTATTTCTTCATACACCGGAATCCGTGGCCCCAAAAACTGATAAATTATAAATTTTAGCATAAGGATTCAGAGTATTGAAATAGTAATCTCTGTGCAGTTACCAATCTTTAAACTTTTAAATCTCAGCTCAACATTTTCAAATCTCATCTGTGCATTTTCAAATTTCAACTGCCTATTTCAAATCTCGGCTATTCATTTTCACAACTCAGCATAGACATTGTCAAATCTCAGATTCACATTCTTAATCTTAGCTATACATTTTGAAATACTAAGTGCACATTTGAAGATCTCAGTTAGACATCATCAAATGCACCCGAAGATCTCAGTTAGACATCTTCAGATCACGATCACATTTTATAAATCTCAGCTACATATTTATAGGTCTTAGCTGGACAATTTCAAATCTCAGCTTCACATTTTTAAATATCTGCTGTACATTTTTAACTTCAATCACCGGAATCAGTGGTCAAAAATTGATACACTTTACATTTTAGCATACTGATTCACAATATTGAAAATCGTAATTTCTTTTTTTGATAATGGTGGGTAGATAACAACTCTAAATTTTTTTTATCCACAGCACTGTATCTACGTATTTTGACGAGTGATTGTTTATAGTTTATAATTTAAGAACTGGTGTTTCGAGTTCAAGATTTTGTTACCTCGGTATTGCTTCTTTCATTTAACACCTTGCTTGTAAAAAAAAACTTTAAAAATGGCTGAGATAGAGAGCCTGAAAGACTAACCTCAAAACCAAAAGTTACAGTTTTTTTTTTTGGCGTTTTCATGGCATTGCAGTGTACTGCGACAGGAACACGCTGACCACAATCAATATTGCATAGGCTTTTTCGCTCATTCAGTCGGAAATCCTCTTTGTGTAAAATCAATATCATATGTATTATTGTGTTGTACCACACAGTGACCATTGAAAAAATACAAAAATGCAACTTTTAGTTTGGGGGTTTACGTCTTTCAGTCGTTTTATGCAGGCTTTTTACAAGTGAGGTGTTAAATGCCGAGCCAAGACCTGCAACAAAAATGTTTATTTCGAAAACTTTAAAAATTATCGGACTTTGACACAATACTGATCGAAAGACATGCCGAGTACTTTTGGGCTAGCTGTAGATCATGTTTAATAAGGGGCCGCTTCAAAACTCACCAACCGGTTGCCTTACGGTATGCCCGGTTCTCTCCGGTTGGAACCAGTTTTCTATTGTTCTGATCAATGAAACGGGGTTCAACCGCCCTTAACTGCTAGTCGACCTGCGGTTGAGTTTGGAAGTTGTCCCTCAAGATTATTTAATTTATTCCAGTGTGCGGAGAGGAAGCCGGCCCGCTTGGAATGGAAGACGGATCCATTAAAAACGATCAAATCACCGCATCAAGCTCTCACAGTACTTATAAGACTATGGTTGGAAAGCCCGTCTTAATAATTACTTTTTGGGCTCCTGAAAAGAATCAAGATGGAGACAAGTGGATTCAAGTTGATTTCCAAACATCTGTGCATTAAGGGGATCGGTACCCAAGGCGCTGGAATTCGTGATGCGTGGGTGCAAACCTCTAATATTGCAAGTGGTGACAGCGCAAAGTCGCCGGAATATATTCAGGATGTCACAGGGAAACAAAGGGTGAGTATAGTTTTAGTGGTTTTTTTCACAAAACCACATATTTTGTTTAAATTACCTCCTTGTAACTGTATCTACGATGCTATAAGTAGCATGGGACATACACAGTCAATCACAGTCACACCACAGGTAATCAGCATGCACACTTTTCCATAATCGTCTTGGATGTATTTGGGAAAAATTGTCATTCATTTATGGATCTCGAAGAGGTCTCTATGCCGATGTCGTTCTATTGAATTGTTTCTTAACGTAATGGAGTTGATGCCTGAAGTTTGCCTTTAATATATGTCAAGAACCTGCATGCCAGAGAGAACGTGCTCCTTTGTTTTCTCTGCATAATGATTAACCATTAGCATTTTAGAATGTAAAAAGTAACGACGCTACAATAATATCAGGACACATGTCATATCAATTATATGATAGACATAAAGTACACAAATAAATATAGGGTATAAGATTAAGTTAATTACAATGATAAAGTGGAGGGGGAATTAGGGTAACACCGTGTCCTCCCGTGTTGCGCTCCCAATCTGGCAAATGCAACCTGAAAAATTAAAATCAAATTTACCATAATGGGATTCTTTAACATCCAAAACGCAATTTGAGGGTCAACATAGCTAAGTCCTTTGCTGGGAAGGAATTGATAAGTAACACATGTGTTGTCTTTTATGGTGGACATATTGAATTTATTAAATTTAAAGGTTCTTTTTCCGATGCATAATGCATATCCAAACTATTTAATACTGTGCTATTGATTGTTGTTCGCACAAGACTTAAAATAAAAAAGCACACATCACTATTTATATGCAATTATGCCGTAGGCTTTATTCTGTGTCACACGTCCTTTGTTCCATTTATTGAAGATCATTGCCGATACAAAGGATAATCTTTGTCACCAGCAGATATGTCATAAACCTTTATGACGGTTATTCTAATTAATATCAGCGGTAATATATTCAAAGTTTAAGAATTTAATATCTCCAAAATTTAACTGACATGCGCTCGAATACCGCTTCCAATGAATTTATATTTTTAGTAATATTGACATGCATGTCTACTCACCACGTCACTGAGCAAATTGTAAACAAATTCATCACGTGATTCGACCAAAAAGTGTACTAAAGCAGTAACATTTTGAAAGCTGCTCCCTAGGGGATCATGGCCGTTCAGCGCTGATGAGATGGATTTGAGGGCTCAAATTTCAGACAACAAATGAGAAAGTACGGTCTTTCATCTGATATTAAAATATACTACTTTCGGTAAATCAGGGGGGTCCAGAGGACGATCGAAACACGCACATTTAAGGAGACATGAGAACATTTCAAAACAATGCGCTTAATTTGTTTTATTGCATTTCAAGTATTATACCGTATTAATTTCACCTTCAACCTGCCTAATTCCCAAAACGCCGTCTTATGTAATAAAAAGATAATTTAATCTGTCTGTCGTACACGACAGACAATCCGAGCTTGCCTCTCTGCAGGCCCCTAAGACCAAGGATGTTTTAATTAGGTTTTGTTTTCATTTCTAGTTGTTTGATAAATACCTTCCAGACATTCTCGCTATGTGTTCTACAACCAATCAAGTGGCAAATTTAGAAACAAAATGGATTCTCATAAATATTCTGGTGGCAATGAAAGAATAGGAGAAACGACATTATTCCCCTAGAGACTGACACTTAAGTGCCAAGGCTAAAAAAAACTTCCGTTAGTGCCCAAGGGGGGGGGGGGGTTCCTAGGGACCCAACCCAGAAAACATTTTTCTTTCCGTGGGAGATTTATCATGACACTAACACAAGTAAATGGGGGTCACGTAAGCACCACATACCCACAATAAAAATGAAAATCCGAACTTTGACCTATGACCTATGGCTCAACTTGAAATTGTCATCTCCGAAAAAGAGTGGTTCGCACATGTCCATCCTCAGCAACTCCAAAATATAAGGTTTTTACTAAAAATAATTCATGATATACCTCTAACTAACCAATTAAAATAAACATTGCAAATATAGCCACATTTATACCATCTTGTCTTTTTCTCATAAACTTTAAAATCACCTTGTTTTTCCCATAGGCTTACACAGTTAAGAGCACGGTCATGACAAAATTAAAATTGATGCGATCACATATAAAGGTTATTTGATTTAGTTTATTATTTATTAATTATTTGCCTCCTAAGGTATAATCTAAGCAAATAAATCACAAGATTTATTACTTTATTTTTAATTAGTACAATATCTTGATTTTTTCACTTCCGTTAGTGCCCAAGGGGGGGGGGGGTAATAGGGACCTCAACCTAATTATTCTAATGAAGCCGTGGGCGGATTTAATTTTTTTTTGTATCAGGAGAAGGTATTATAAATCAGACAATTAGCAAAAAACTCCTTGAAAAATTTGATTGCGTAACTGAGAAATCGCAAAAAAAACCAAATGGTTGGGTAGTTTTTTTTAATTGACCCCCCCCCCCTTGGGCACTTAAGTGTAATCTAATGTTTTAATTATCCTTTCAACAACAAATTGCTGATGCTGGAATCTTTAACAAATGAATTTGCATATCACCATGATCCGGAAAAATATTGCTAGAACCGGACATTATTCATTCTCAGCACCGAAACTGCGCAACTAGGAGCCGCGCAATTTAACATGCTATACAAACGTACTAGTACCGGGATAAAGTCGGTTATGGTGTATATTCCATTTTTAAGGATCTGCAAGTAACGGTCCCAAAAAATAAGTTTTACCTTGCAACAAAGGATGAACTCTAATTACATGGAAAATGTTTCCTGTAAACATTAAATTACTTGATGGGAAGAAATATACCCAGTCAAAGTGAGTTTTGTCATGACAAAGTCCTGGTCATCCCAGAAGGGGGACTTATTTTTTGGGGACCGTGTATATGGGGACGGAACTATTCCTTCTTGGAAAATCATATGACACCATGTGAAACACTGCATTTATTTTAAGTGTCAATTATATATTATTTACATGTGTAAGGGGTAGCTGCAACGTATAGTATTCTTGTGGTAGTCAATGTAAGAACGCGTATGATTAGACAACTTTTTTTTCTACTGTTCAGGTTGGTTTTCTGCAAACAATGATTTAAAAAAACACATATTAGCTGTACATAGCACTCCAAAATGCCGTTAGTGCACATACGTTTGAGTATCAAACATAGTTAGAATGCGAGTGGTTTTGCGGACTACGTTTTGAAGTGTTGGGGGTTTTTGTGACAATTGAAAGATCCCTTCGGACAGCTTTACGTGAGTGTTCTTTTAAACGGAATATGGAAATAGATATCTATGTGACAAAATAGCGTTACAACAATGATGCGAAATTCCTCGCTTTTAAATTTAAGCATACGACATTTTTATTTGTCCCATTTTTATTTAGTTTTTCAAGCGAATCCACTATTATGTATTCACTACCTTAAGGGAGTGGTTAAAATTTACCATCAACGCCTCCAAAGATTCCTTGCCATCTTTTCATCAATTTGAAAAGATGGGGTAAAAGGCTACTGGACAGCTATAGATGTAAAGGCACTCTTTTGCACATCCTTTAATAATTGCCCAGAATAAGGTGGACCAGGTAATCCTATGAGACACAATAACCTCATCCGTAGTTTTTCTTGTCTACGTTTCAACAATCATAATTCTTTAAAATTCCAGTATTCCGATATATGCCCGATTTTGGAAAATAACACCATTGGAGGGGGGACCATACCACCAGTATTTTTCTACATCACGGAAAACCGGACATTGTGAGTATTGGCCTACTGCAGGCGGGTGGACTCTCATTTGAGTTGTCGTGCCTTTTGAGCAGAACATCAAAAAGGCTCATGGTACCAACTTGATTGTTTCTGACATCACTGAATCGGTTTTTGCTGCTCACTTGTTTCCGTTGAAATAGGCTCAAGGGGTTTAATTGACACCGACAACAAAAACAGTCTGACTCACCTGTCAAAAGACCTTCAAAATCCCTGTTAAGAGTTCCTTGAGCTCAAAACCCATTTAATTAAATTCATGCTCATGTCTTCCTATTCCATCCTTCAATGCTAGACATGATGCCAATCCTGGAATGTTAATGCAATTATTTAATCTTCTCTTCCCTTCGCCATGTTTCCCCTTTTCCTTTTTATCGTACCGATGATATTGTTTTTTTGTCTTGCCCTGCCTGCAATCGGCATGATTTCAGTTGATCTTGGCTGTGTCTGTTGTTTTCTCGTTAGGTTTATAAATAATATTTCATAAAATATTCTCCTGGAAGGAAAAACACGTAAACCCTTTTCGAATTATGACCATGTGACCCTGAAATTTATTAATGCCATTGTTCGAGTTGATCGAATTACCTTCTAAGATAATCAGCTTGCCGGATTCGTCAGCTCTTAAACTGTCAGAGGCCCCTCATCCAAGATAATAGATATAAAAACATGATCACTTGATTATATGCTAAAGAATTATCTACGGGATTGATCTATGTCTGTGTGTCTGCCCTTTCCTCCATTGACGATCTCAACCTTGAGCAATGATTTTAGGACTTTTCCGGTGACATTACGATTTTGGTAAACTCGTTCTTCTTCTTCTCAAAATTATCCTGCAAAATGTTGACTTGCTGAGATGTCGATACAATTTATCTGAAGAAAAAAAAAAAAAAAAAAAAAAATTTTTCGGCGCGCTAAACATTTGGGGTATCTAGAAAAACTCCTAATGTTGACATTTGGCAAAGACATTACGTGCTTATGATTGGTCTAATCATATCCTCAAAGATCAAATTTTGTGCTTGTTAGTTAAATGGAGGATCATTACTTTTTTCGAACGCCCTACCCAGTAAGCCTTCAAATAACCTGAAATATCGCCCCAGACAACCAGGAGATTTCAGACTTCGTGACATTTCAATACTATGATTATGTCTAAGCCACAAGCAAAAATGGACTGAAATTTTGCCTCAATTCTTGTACGTGCAAAGCGAAAATGTTTTGATAAAAGCTGTTGGGCATTGGTAGTAGTTTTAAAAGCTTTTAGTGTAATCACAATTTGTTATATATCTCGTATGTTTATTGCCTTTTACTGCTTTTGCTAGCTTTCCTATGTAACGACGCAGATACATGCACAAAGTCTCACATATTTGTGCAGTGATTACAACAAGATCCTGGCTCCAAAAAGGCACACTCGAGAAAAATCTGATTTTACCAACAGTTAAATGCATGATGTTCAGTCCATTGAATAATAAAAGCCAACTGTCAAACATGATATAAGCTGCTTTTATAATCCAGAGATCAACGGCAAGGCAAATCCATTTTTGTAACACTTTCTTTTCTCAGGAAAGACTTGATATGATGTTAACACGTATGGGTGTAAACCTCAATGAACTTTACCAATGAAAAAAACAATCACTGAAATCTGAAATGGACACCTGACCGATAATGCTGAACGGATCAAAGAGACTACTGAAAATGTGATCGTGTCAGTGGGATAAAATGCATTCAGTGTGATTAATGTCCAGGGTCATACCCCTAATCACACTGAAATGTGGGAATCATTTCATGAGATTCGTATATTTCAGTGTGGTTTTGTCTAAGGTTATTAAACGACCCACAATGAAACTTGCAACTATACTAAATGACATGATAACTGAATACTACTGAAAAACTCACTAGTGAAAATTAAGAAGATTCATAAACATGATGCACTATTTTTTTTTTTTGAAGTTTCCACATACCTGCAGTGACCGTTTCGTGCTAAAACTTAGCACTTTCTGAGTAGGTGAGAGGGTCAAACTACACAACCATGTTCTTCAGGGAGGTACCTTTTGAAGTACTTGTTGATAGCCACCTGGGTACACACGCGGAAGCTTAACCACGCGCGCGTATACCCAGTGCCCGCATATCAGTTGCAGTGCGGTTGTGCTTGCATACGCAATGCTGAAAGTTGTGGTACATTATACGCCCGCGTAGTTACTTCTTACTTCGAGCTGGACGAGTATATTCACCCCATGCGGAGTATACCTGCGTGGGTCCTCCGGGAGTTAGCTGCAGAGGTACTACTATGGTGGCTACAGGCTACTCCTGGAAGTAGCTGCAGAAGATACTCCACTACTGATGGCCTCCATTTGTACCTGTCAGTCACTGGCAGGCACAACGAGAGTACCATATAGGATGGGGGACTGCCTAAGTAAAACATAGTGCCTAGGTACTTCGCAAGGTCCTTAGTTGTAGGGTACTTCATCACAATGATCAGGGTTGTACCCTTGGAGTAGAGATAAGAGTACACGTCACGGATTGCCTGAAGTTCTGGGTTACACATGAATACACTTGTTGTGTAAATGGGCCCCTCTGGTTCAATCACCTAATCATGTTTGGGGAACAAAAACTATTTACACAGTTTAATATTGAAGAACACCAGAAGGGGGTTAAGGCGTTATCTTTTTTGAGTGCCTATGGAATGTCGCCTGCATTTTTTGTCTGTCATGTTATCGTCAACGCTGCCAGATTTGAAGCTTGAGACATACCATAATCTTACTAAATTACTGTTTCTTTTCTTTTGATTGTCTTCTTTTGCAGTTCCTGGTTTTCGAAGATTTTTTTGGATATTAAGCCATGATCAACAAATCACTTAGTGACCATCAATTATCTTTCGCTAAATAATGCAGCACTATTCGTTGGTGTGTAAGATTGGTTTGATTAAAGGTGCAACGAGAGATTTCAACATAATCAGGTGTTCTAAAACCTCGAAATACCCGATTTTTCTCATCCTTGATGTAAGGCTTCCATCAAAAGTATTCTCTCTGAAAGGATTAAGCCGAGAATGTTTTCTTTAGTACAAAATTGTGAAATTCTAATTTTGTATAGGAGCAAATACGAAATTCAGCCTATGTTTTTATATTGAATATAAGCAAATCAAAATCACCCTTCTCTCTTTTAAGACCTTTCTGTAAGAATTATTGGGGCTAGTCGGTATGCAATTACACTATGACACAATATTTGGGTGGCCCTCAAATCTCTCGTTGCCCCTTTAATTTAATGTATCAAAAGATTTTCTTCTTTTCAAGAATGGAAAAACAAGTTTACTATTGATTGAAAGTAGAATTCATTCTCATTGTAAATATTCCATAGAATTCTTTTTAATTGATTTATTAATAAATTATAATTATTCATCTTTTCAAATCAAGGTGGAATTGAATCAGTAAATACAATGACAGAAATTCATTTTCCTGTAATTACAGGTATAATGCAGCCTGTGTCTAAAATGCTGGGCCATCGATAGTCTTATCATCTAATTAAAAACTACCGTCACTTATTCATAAGGCGTGGTGGGCAGTGCTGTTGTTTATGTGATACATTATCATATTTTCAACAATAAACGGGTGAATTTCTATTCTGCCACACATCCTTCAACACCGGTTTATTCCATTAAGGCTGCCGAATTCATTTAGTGGTGGTACAGTACAAAGATTTTAAACTACCCATTTTATAAACCTGTTGGACATGTGTGTACAATACAAGGTCTTCCCATTGGTGAGAGTGTGAACCCATGGATCCATGTCATAAAAACCACACAATACTGGACCTAAAGAATCGCACCACATACCTTTAATTGGCGAATCCACTTCAACTAATCCCCTAGCTTGTTTTACTAACTGGAGAGCTAATTACTGGTAAATTGTGCTGGGCAGTCCACCTCAGCCTTGTGTATGCGCTCTGCAAGAATACTGCATATAAGCTCATATTCATCCCTATTACTGGTAAACCCATGGCCTTTTAAATAGGGGTGTAACAAGGAAGTGAACTTGATTTGAAACTACGTGACTCTAGTTTGGTAACCATGATTAGAAAATACTCTTCCCTAGACCAAGCCTCCAATTGGAAGTCTGATCTTTCGACCTCTAAGCGAATGCCATCCCCAGAGACCCTAAACAGTCATGAGTTGCCCTTTATACACCAGTAAACAAAGGGGAGAGAACAAATAAGAGATGATAAGGATACCCCCTACTTAAGTTTCCGTTCATGGGTCGAGAGGCATCCTTTGAGTAGTCTACCCCAATCAGGAGGAATTTTTCAGCTCCTTTCCCTAGAAAGTTGTTAGGGGTAGACTCGATTACAAGCCTTCATGACTTTCATTTCCGTCCAATTATTATTCCCTGTCCAGATGCAGTCTTTTCCAGCTCAGTGTATGTTGGGCATTCCACACATGCTCGTCGATAGCCGATTTCCTGTGTGTTGCGCGTCTGAGTCGCTTTCTGGTGTTCTCTTTTTCATGATTGCCGGTTTCACCAATGTAAACTTTGTCACATGATCACGAGGAAGAGATAGTTCCTTGGGAACAGGTCTGCAGGGTGTACTCATAGTTGTTGTCGTGAGCACGTGGTGGCAACGGAATAAAGCGGACTCGTGTCCTAAGTTCGTGATTTCAACGCTGAATTCAACGTGTTTGTGTCCCTGGGCAAGATACTATCTCAATTGCCTCGTTCACCTAAGCGAATATGGGGGCTGTGTATGGGGGCTATCACAATCTGTGCTAAGGCATTGCGCTAATTGGCCAGTAGCACACCTAAATGAAGCGATGTGATTCTGACCATTTCTGATGGCAGCGTAAATAATACTGGCCTCGCATTGAGACAACATTGTTTTGTGTTTGCGCTATATAAGTGTGGTAATTATTATTTTTATTATTCTTATATTATCGTAGAGTGTTAGTATTCTTAAAATACACCCGTAGATCCTTCTCTGTAGACCTGCATACTTCACCGCTGACCGGAAAGACCCCAGACCACATGTGAAAGACCCGTGATTTGTACGTTATATCTACTTGACCTTCAAAGACTCGGAGATGCTAGCATCCCTTTGGATTTGGATCACTATTCACATCTGGTTCCTCAAGGAAGCCATTGACATTCTCTGGACGTATCAAAGATGACGCTACCTGATTGACAGGACATTCCCTACATCCGCTGCGTGAAGCGGATGTTTGGAGTTTTGTTGACTAACACATACTCATGGTTTGAAAGTGGACCTATACTCCTCTACTACTGTACGGGCTCCGTTTCAACCCCAGTGGCTAACCGGTTTTGGAGTCTTTTGAGCAGGAAACACCCTTCTGACCGCACCTAATCCACCGCGCATATGGAAACTTTGTGGCCGACACTTGTGTTATAGATCGAGACCATTTACCGTCCTTTCTTTGACCATCTCAACATTCTCTCAGGATCGTCATCAATCACTTCGCAGGATGTCATTTAATACCCACCAACTGGCTTTTAAATAATTGGACAAGATCTTTCAGGAGGATCAACCTTTTAGCCACATAATATATGAAGTTTTACTATAGCCTTATATTTCATTTAAGCCCCCCCCCCCACCTCGGACGGTCGTAACACAAACTCCTCTACTTTACCGGACCATTTCAATATATGGAAAATAATCTCATTCAATTTCTTTTGATTGAAATAGGCATGCATATCATCTGAAGGAGTAATAAGATTGTGAGCGGCCAAATGTTTTAGACGCAGTAATACGGTCCATCACTGTCGATTCCTTGCCATCCAAGAATCTTGACCTTATTCACCCAGCAAACAGTAAGAGGTTTATCACTGCTATTTCGGTGCACTACCCAACCACATAGCCTCAGTTTTGTCGATATTAACTTTCGGCAAGAATATAGTATTTTATCAAGGCATCAAACAAGGCTTTACCTGAGGCAATGTCTTTTATAAAGACACACATATCATCTGCATAACATGACAATTTAATCTGGCTATGGTCGTTAATTGAACTACCTATCTCTATCTAACGCCGCAGCCGAGATGCTGTTCACCATGTATCGTCCAATTTCCATGTTTTTGTCATTAAGTTGGGGATGTCAGATGATCCTGCGGATGTCTCGAGCATCACTCAATGTAGTTCAAGGGGCGACGACCCCTGTTTGGCACTTCAACATGTGACTCTGAGACTACTTGGTCAATCGCACAATGACAGTGCCCGCAACACTACCTCAGATACTTGCCCTCATAAGGATCATAGAAGAGTTGAGAATTCCAAGAGAAAGGCTTTAATGTGGTTTGTTAGATTTTCCAAGGCTTTTGACAGTGTAAACAGGGATGGTATGCTCATATTCTCGCAAAATCCGGTGTCCCGATGAGACTGTCAGGCAATTGCCATCATTATGATAACCATATAGCTTTGTGCAGACATGATGGTCCCACAAGGAGTTCCTACCACCTACCGAATCCTCCAGGAGAAACTCTTGCTCCCTATCTCTTTGTTCGTTGGTTGATTACATCCTCAGACAGATCTTTGACATCATGAACGACAAAGACTCACCATCAACCCAAGCGTTCTAGACTCACCAAAGTGAGCATCTCACAGACCTTAACTACGCAGATATCTAGCTCTAACCGCTGATCTGATATGTGGTGCCAAGATCTACTACCGTCACTTGAGAGTGCTGAGACAAAGTCGGCCTACCTCTAAATGCCAAAGACTGACATAGATGACGTTACTGAGGAAGATGATCACCAACCTAGTCTGCTATCAGATGGTAGCAACTCAAAGAGGTCAGGGACTTCAAGTATCTAGGTCTGTATGTTGCCGACAGCAAGAACGAACTTCCTGTCAAGCAAGGAAACAGCTTGAATCCTGCAATAAACTACACCACTCTATGGCATCGGGGTATCTCCAATTCAACCAAGCTGAAATCCTTTAGATCCTGTTAGAGAGGACCTGTTATATGGATCTGATACCTGGACATGAAAAGAGCACAGTAGACTGTATGGCATGTACACCAGCTTCTTATGCGAGTACAAAACATATCCTGGCCATGACACAAGACCCAAAGCCAGAGATATGGGGATATCCCTCCAATTTTCATCTCTGTTGCCCCACGCCGTGCACGATTTGAATACCTGAATTTGAGGATTATTACGAATATAAATACATAAAACTCAATTGCCAATTAAACACTGACAACCTTAATGGGTCACTTGTCTCTTATATCAAAATAGCCAGAATAAAAACCATTATTAAAACACAGCCAGTGATGGTTTTTATTAAAAGTTTTAATCCACCGTTGAATCGAACTACCAAAATTAATAAAATTTGAACAACAAATCGGTGGTCCAATAAATCGCTGCTTTTTCAAAGTCGATACATACAAGGTGCCAGAAATATTTCATCTCTAGTAAAATTCATAACGTCGGCAACGTTCTGACTGAATCCCCATGTAATCGGCCCATAAACAAAAGCACTTTGTTCTTTACCTATCAAATGTGGAAAACCGTTAGCAAGTCTATTACATAACTTTTTGAAGCGATTTAAAAGTCAACAGTATTAACGTATTGGCCGATAGCTAGAAATATGCGCTTATCCTTGGGCTTTTTTTCATAACGAGTAATAATGCCTTGTCCTTTGTGAATTGCTAAGACTCACCCATTTCATAAGTACAATTCAAACTGACCAAATTACCAATAATTCCAAAATGTCTTATAAAATTTGGACGGTTAACCCATCATTCCCAGGTGAATTTACCATTTGACATAGAATTCAAAATTTCAAAACACTCATAAGTTAATAAGCCTTACAGCGCTTTTATCATCACTATTCAACTTAGGGATATAATTAAAAAAAACGCCCAGCCTCTCCGACCCAGGTCAACATCTTTCTCTTTGATAAAAGCTTAGTATAAAAGGATTTATTTTTTTTTGAAATACCTTCATATCAATGATCTCCTGATTATCATCTGTTAAAAAACCTTCTAGTATACTCTTACCTGAAGTGAACTCAAGGAGCTTTTGTACATCAAGTCTACCCCTACAACTTCAATAGGGACAAAGGAGCTGGAATTCCCTGTGGGGTAGACTACGCAAGGATGTTACTGGGGTATCCCTTTGATCATCTCTAATTTTGATCTTTCCCCCTTGTTTACTGGAGTATACAAGGTTCAACATCATGACTTTTTAGTTTGCTCTGACTGATGATGGCATTCGCTAGTAGTGTCGAAAGCTCAGCTTTCCAGTTTGGATCCCCTAGCGAAAATTATTTTCTTACTCAAGGGAATGAACCTACTCATCAAGAATCACTAATCCCTCAACTGCGAATGATCATCACAGGTGACGTTGAAGTGAGGCCAATTGATGACCGGTGTTTTTAATTCTGAAGTTGTTTATGTATATTTGAGGGTGCATTTTCTTAATTTTAACACATATTCACATTATTAATTTATATTCGAACTGATGCACGCTAGTGTATGACGTTGTTTTAACTGCGCTGCGAGTGCGTTAGATAATTGGGTCTGAGCATCAGTTTGTGCACTTTTTGGGTCTCGAGGCCTCTCGACCCATTGCACTAACCATGCTCACCCGCGATTATCTAACATATATCCGATCCTTTACTAATCTTTCCCTAGAGCCATCCAATTGGAGGCTGAACTTTCACACTGTAGCGAAACGCATGCCATCATCAGAGCTAACATTTGCTCTGATGATGGCACTCGCTAGGGTGTCGAAAGTTCAGCCTTCAAATTTGGATGGCTCTAAGAAAGAATGATTTTCTACTCAATGCCATTTCGTATTAAACAAAAATTGATCAGAATGCGTTTCACATCGATCATTTTAATCCGCATCCATCTTGGCATTCGTAATATTACCGGATAAAAACGGTTTGAATTACGCTAACAAGCTTATGCTTAAAATTTCATAGATAAACCACTAGAATACAACACTAATAATATTTTAATGTTTTGGTTAAATGACAGGAATTAATGAATCGTAAAAAATAATGGTTCAGAATATGATATTCAAGTCATGGCAGATCTGCACCGAGCTTGTCAAATTTGACTCGGGTCACTTTTCTTGGCATTGATTGCAGCCAATGTAATGTAGGATGACAACCACTGCCTCTATTCCTTTATGTATTGTGTGTATTGAACGGTGCGCAGTGACTTCGATTGTACTTCGCATGAAACATGTTTCAGTTGTTTAAAAGTGCCGGTAACTTTTATTTCTTTAGCTAATATACCCAAATGCAATACTTTGGAAATTGTTGAAACAACATTGTTTTTTGAATACTTTCAAAATCAGCAGAAAATTCATATTTGTGAAATTTAACTTTTATTAAAAAATTGATTATATTTCTTGATGTAGATTAAATGAAAGGGAAATCAAAACTTTTATGTAGTAGCGAAATGTCTTGTATATTGTGGTTCAAAATACGAAATACAGCTGTGTGTATACACTGCAACAACGTGCCTTAGAATTAACACATTTTCCTAAACACTATCTTGACCAACGTTTTCTAAACATTTTGAATGTATGGTTCAATATCTAAATACCTTCTATCAAACATTTTTAAAATCTAAACATGTTTTAGGGATTTGACATTAGGTGTTTAATATTTGATGCCATGTGTTTTTTAAGAATTAAACCTGTCAAATCTCTACACACTAAATTTGCACCACGTTTCTAAGCCTGTTTTGCAGTTTAATAATAATCATATAATAATAATGGACACTTTATAAGCGCCAGACTCCGGCCGCGAAGGTTGCTCACTGCACTGTTGCCTACACTCTAAAACAGTGTTTAGAAATTGAAGGGCAAGGGTGGGTGTTTTAGAGGGTAAAAGTTTAGCAATTAACACTTTGTGTTTAGAATTAACAACATGGTGTTTAGAAATTAACATTTTGGTGTTAGAAATTAAACAGTTGGGGTTTTAACCCATATGAGTTAAATTGTACATAAAGAAACAAAAAAGAAAAAACCTCTTTAAAAAAAAAAACAGTCAAAATATAGCCTCCCATTTTGTGATTAAAAATATTACTTTGGAATTTCAATTGTATTTGAGAAAAGATTTCTCATGGGAAAATTACTTTGTTTTTATGATAAAAGAGAGCAGGGGATTTCCCCTAGCTGCTAGTGTGTTTGTGCAAAATCATTAGATATATTGCACACTAGGAGAAATGGGATTCCCAAGAGTAACTTAAGAACTGAGTCAACTGTTTGTGCTTTGAGATCAAACATTGCAAAATATGGAGATTCCCCCATTTTAAGTTATATATGTAAAGTTGATGTACTTCAGATGAGGTATTTATGTGAATTCCATTGGTCAGCTAGGTGCAGGTTATGCTTATGTATTATGCTGAGTAAATCTATTTTATAGACTTGGGAACTTTGTGAAATGATTGTATAAAGCAGAGTGGCGAGAGGTTAGATTTTCCACCAGCAGTTGTAATCAAGGAGCTTATACAGTATGTTTATTAGTTATATGGTTATGGGTATTTAGATAGTTTTTAATCTACAATAATGTAGATTTATGCTTCACATGGTGCCAGGAGATTCTATTTTCATGTCCACGTAAGCCAGAGTGCTATAGGATTCCAATTGTTGACATATCGAAATCGTGGATATTAATGTGGATTACTTGGACTGATTATACTGTGGAATATTAATGTCGTCGAGGGACTTATTTAACCATGTCTCTGAGCTGCGGACAAAAGTTATCCTAGTACTGAGAAGATTCCCATGGGAATATTACCCGAGGATTTTAAATGTGACTTTGTCCATTTTTGGAGTCTTCGCTGTGAGTATATATCATCGTTGAACTGCAACGCTCTTTGGTTGGAGACAAAATGAACTTTGAGTACGATTAGAATGCTAAGTGTACTTTGATCATGTAATAGATATTTGCTTTTTGGACATACACATTCTTGAACCAAAACCCATTAAAATCATTACTTGTTTTTATTCTCGAACATTCAGATCATTTGTGTACAAGGCTCATTTATTTGTGTTTGTAAGGTAATCGCTGACCCTTTGATGTCCCACAAACATCATTAACAATACGCAGTACAGTAAGGGATTTTGGTCCATAATTGGTTAGCTTCTACGTGCATGGATCTATAATGTATTTTTTATTTGCGTTTCTATGTTTCACTACCAAGGCCTCAGTTCACTTGCGATTTATTTGCTATAAAACCACTTGCCGGCTACTCAAGACTATACTCGGCCTCCGAGGTTTTTCCTGTTGTACACGGTTCTCCCTGCTTCTAAAACTGGGGCTTTCTTCCCTAACCTGTATATGATAATAAGTGAATTGACTGAAGTCTAATCGTGACTCTAAATAACACGAAAGTGTTGATGTGTCGTTTAAATACTAATCCCCTGCTCCTCTAAAGGAAGTTCTGAAACCCCAGATACTGCGCCGTTCCTAATTTGGGTCTTTAACCAGGAAGCTAAACTATAAAAAGTGTACCCTTAATCAGAGTTTTGCGAATCAATTTAGAATAGGGGCAGAACGATAGATTCTGTATGACGTTCGTGGACGCCTTAAGTCAGAATACCTTTCAAACACAAATAAATGAGCCTTGTGCACAAGTGATCTGAATTTTATCTATATAACAGATTTTTAAATGATTTGTAATGGGTTCAAAGTTGGTATTAAAACAACATAAATCAAAATTACACAATTACACACAATTTAATACCTGATACTTAATGTTCAAAAGAGGCGTTGAAGTTCAACGATGATATGGCCTCTCAGCGAAGACTCCAAAACTGACAGCATGCAAAGTCACGCTATAAATCCTCAGGTATATTCCATGGGAATCTTCTCCAGTCCTGAAGAAAACTTTTGTCCCAATTCAAGACGACAAGGTTTAATAATTCCATCGACGACACTCTTCCACAGTATAATCATGCCAAGATAATCACCACGATTTTCTATCTGTCCACAATTTGGATCCTATTTGATTCCAGCACTTTTGGCTTCAAAGTACGACAGTAGAATATTACAGCAACTCTGCTCACATGAATTGTAATATAGTAAATCCTGGCACCAAGTAAAGGTCTTCTCTTCATTGCAGATTAAACTAGCTATCTTCTAGCTCCTTGTTACTAGTGGATGCTGGGCCCAGTACTTCAGTCACAAGACTATTTAACTTCTCACACCTAGATTTCCCTTTCTAACATAATCATTACATCAAATCATCTGCAATAAACATACCGGAATCAACATCACTTTCCATTATATACCTTTTTTGTGGGCATTCCCTGCTCTTACAATGTTTTTAGCTCGCAAAGCATAAACAAGTTGACTCAGTTTCTAAGTTTACATCTTGGGGAAATTCCCATTTCCCTTATTGTGCAATCTATCTAACAGGAGCATTTTTATAAACACTCAGGAATCCCCTTTTCTCTCTTTTAAGTAAACAAAGTTCTTTTCCCCGTGAGAATCTTTTTCCTCAAATAAAAATGAGAAAATAATATTTTTAAAATTTAATCCAAATAGGGGATGTCTATATAAACAATAAGCTATCCGATTTTTAGTTTCACTGGGCTAAAGCATACTTTGGAGGCTAAATCTAGATATATGGCAGCCGTAACTAAGTAACTGGTTTTTTCTGTTTAACTAGCTAAGCTGGGATAGGCTGAAAATTATACACTTATGCTTCCATCATACTTATCAAACCTTCAATTAGTAATTAGTATTATTTCATAGCTATACTACAAATGTATGAATAAAATCTGAAGAGCTACTATGACGGCGCCGTTTGTTTCTTGCATGTAACGTGTGGCGATTTTTGATTTCGTATAGTTAAACTAAAGGACTTTGTACACATTTTTTTTAGAGCGCCCCCCAATTTTTTCAAAAATTTGGATATTTTTACACGATTGCATTGGTAACGGCTAGTTAACCATACCTGTGAATGTTTTAGCTTCGCAAATGTCATATGTGTCCACAAACGAAGGAATTTTGTACTACATGTAGAATAATTATTATCGTGGATCCCCGATATAATACAACGTCTGCTGGAAACGGCCTTCCAATGTGAAATAGCCGGAAATAGCGACATGTACCTGACTACGCTCATCCATTAGTTGTTTTAATAGTTCAGGCAGCCAGTAGAGGTTTTTTCTCGAGGTGCACTATTTCCCATCATGAACGGACATAACGTAGCATTTCAGCTTCTGGCCATTTAGTCCAATCTGGGATCCCAATTCTCATTACACAGTCCAATCTGGAATCCCAATTCTAATTACAATCGCTTATTTTGTGATACAACAAAATACGCTTTTTTAGCATTCTGTTTCGCAGTATAGTTTCTAGACAATTACCAACGTACTGTGCAAATATCAAATTTTGGAAAATTGGGGTCGCTCTTCAAAAAATGTGCTAATATTGGTTTTAAGTGGTATAATGTCTATGTACGCCCGTTTGTTGTAATGGGGGGGGGTTCCCCCATTGATCCCCCTCTGAAAAACCACTTTGCCATCGAATTTTATAACAAAACCTGTCACTGATGGGTTACTCAACACGATCCAATACAGGGAAAACATGAAATGAAAATCGGTTGTACCCGATTCAAAATGGCGTTCCACAAACCGATTTTTTGCAATGTGCACCCAATTCCCCCTCCAAAAAATCATTTTGACAAAAAATTAAAAAACTGAAAAAAATTTACATAAATTTTGACTCATAATAGGGGAAACTCAATACATTTACATTGCTAAAACATTTTAAAAATACTCAGTACATTAAGGGCAAAACAATGTTTGACTGGTCTCTCACCAATGCCCCCCTATTTTCAGGACTCACACACAGCTTTCACAAATAACATTATGACTTTCTTGTTTGTAAAATCCACCCAAAACCGTGA
>JAMKCH010021077.1:0-21312 GCA_023653785.1 Ophioderma brevispina
ATACTAATTTGGCCTATGTTTTTATATAGAAATTAAAGTCACTCAAATCGCCTTTTGTTTTACACTTTCAAGGCATTTTCTGTAGCCAAATACAGGCAAGAAAGCTATTGGGGGTTTATCTCTATGAATACTCCAATAATGCCTCAAGATCTTTTTTCCCGTGGGGTTGCACAACCTTGAGATTAGAAAGGTTCACAATTTGTCATGTTTTGTCACCATACCCATGCACAAACACCAACTTCTTCTTCTTGTTATAGGTGTTTCTCAGAAAGTCAAATTGGACCATATTTTGGGATGGGGTTAGGTTCCACTTTACACAAAAATCTGCACAAGATAAATTTTGTTTACAGCATACCATCAAGATGAGCCTTACACTTTGGTAAAGACACGAGTAACTAAGACCCTTAGCATCCTAAAGCCACCAGAATTTTCAGAGTTTTTAATGATGCCATTGGCAAATTTTGCCCCCCGTCAAATGTCTCTATTTGTCCATTTGTTACTGTTTATCCAAATCCGGTCTGTACTGGGAATACAAATGTAACATGCAAAAGCTGCCCCCCCCCCCCTCCCTCTTCCAACAGGAAAGTATGTACAGGCTTCCTCACACCTGCCCGATGCCCTACTTGTTTCTTGAAATTCATAGACAGGTCTATAGGTTTATGTCTTATCTGAGATTGTAAAAGTGGAGCGACAATTGTGTGTTTATATTTTCATATGTTAAGCTTCAGCTTCTACCAGGATATACATGACCCCAGCCCAAATTCAGATTTGGGTCAGACTCTGCCCCTTTCTTGGGATCTGCTTTAGCGTCTCGGAAAATTCAACTCAATAGACCTTACATGCATATGTTAATCATTACAGAAATTTCTAATTCTCAATTCCTCATTTTCAAATAAAAATGATCATTAATTTAACACCTTTTCTCTCCTGATTAAGTATAGGTTGCCTGGTTTGAAAACTCCAAAAATGCATTAACCCTTCCCTTTTATATGTGTCGTTGTTTGAACATTTACCCCCTTCCTCCAACTGACATGTAGAGAGGAGAGCACAATACAAAGAAACCCTTTAAAAGCCACAAAGCAGATAAAAACCACAAAGATATAGCATAAAATGACTTCCAGGTTGAACTCTTTCTATTCCTTTTTCTTTTTGTCGAAAATGTCTGACCGCCTTATTATGACCTGGACGGGCACTCATGACCACAAAACATAGCATCTCATGGTTCCCTAGTACCCACACTGACTAGTTTAACTATAACCGGAACTATCACAATATTTAACTTTGGTTCAATTTTATTAGCAGTAACTGGTTAAAAAGTGCTCTGAAGCTTAAGACATTGGCAGTCCTGCTATGCTGTGTTTCGTAGTCCCCATCGGGGTAGGAGGGAAAACCTAAGTGGTAAATAATTATTAAAATCCACCCCATACCGGGCTGATTTTGGCATATCTTTAGCACATGGTTTGCTGAAGTTTTGTATCCATTTGTTATGATATTGAACAAAAAATTGAAATGACATTTTTTTCATTTCAAGAAAATTGTGCAAGCTTTTGTTTGTGGGAACACCGGTTATGTGTTGTCAATAATTTTTAAAAAAAAATGACACTGGAGTTTATTCTCACCATTTTCCTGAGACTTACGGGATTTGTTATAACAGTTTGTTTATTGGTGCTACACCCACAGTCCCTAATGGGTCATTCCTGCCAAAACAGTACGTGATTTACTTGGAATTTTGTCTCTAGCCTCGAGATCGTGTTTGGACTTCCTAGGAGAGGTCACAAACAAAAAAAAATTTGTATTCCTTCCGTATTTCCTCCACAGACACACACAAATACCACACACAGATACACACACACGATACAACGGGCCGTACCAGATTTATTTTTGGGGGGTGCCATGACTTTGAAAAGTGGACGTTTGGTAAAGTGGACCTAACCACCCTAAAATAGTCCCTTTTTTGGACGTTTTTGAACATTTTACACAAAAAAGTGGACTTTCGTGTCAACATTCGCAAATTTTGGGCCTTTTTTATCAAAATATTCAGCAAAAAGTGGACCTTTTGCCCTTTTATGGAATTTGTGTGTGTGACCGTGACCGCACCCCCCCCCCCCCCACACACACATACATGGACCAGACTATCCTTATGTGCCTTCTGCAATTCCTTCAGACAACATAATGAGACCCTAGCTACACAACTTAGTTTAGGGAGGGGTAACTATCTACGCCGGGGGAATGGATGATTTGAGGGGGAACCCAAAAATTTTTTGTTAAGAGAGAGGGGAATGTGATTTTTTCATCAATGAAGAGAGAGGGGAACTGAACTTTTAAATGGGAAATCACATGACAAGGGGGAGTTTTGGAAATTTGTGAACGGAAGCGAGGGGGTGAACGCGAAAATTGATGCCGTAAAAAAGTTGAAATCCTCCTTCCCCCCGGCATAAATATGGACTGCTCCCGTAATTTGTCGCCTTTAATAATCTTCATTTTCAGAATTTTTTGTCTGTTTAATCTCAAAGATCAAAATGTACACTCGGCGGACCAGAAACACTAAAGTGCACTTTTCGAGTCAAGGCTAGGCGTTTTAATGATAAATACCCAGAAATAAACAAGAAAATTTTCTTGCGTGCAACCAAAAGTGTTTTACAGTTCTACCATAGTCTACGTAATGTCATTCCAAATAGCTATTTCATCGTTCTTGGCAAAAATTTGCAAAAGTCAGTCATGGTGTGAAAATTTGTCACTAATTTGAGTAGTATATACAGCAGGTTAAAAATAACCTGACATTTCCATTGATACTAATATACAATCATTATGCCACCTAAAAACTTATTATTCATTCCTCTGGTTTCAGGATTGTCAAGTCCTTTTTGAAAATTCCATTTAGACGATTTTGGTTTTATGGATTCAGCAATTTAGTGCTGCAGCAGAGGTCCATTTTTTTTTCGATGAGGTTGGTGACCTAATTTGAACAAAGGTTGTCAATAATATAAAATTGTAGCTATAGAGTCCCAGAGCAGAAAAAATGCCATGATGCAAAATAATAACTTGTACAATTAAGTTATGGGAGGTCAAAGTTTACCGCCTATTTTCAGTAATTAAAATTTAACTAACATGCCATTGTGATACATTTATCATATATCTGGAGTTGTCCCACTATATAATTTGCCACATTTTGACACCGAAAACCACCTATAAAGTTGATAAATAGCCCTTCTTTCCCCGTCCCCCCAAAATCTTACCCCCACCCCCATGCTGTTTTGAGATTGGGTCCTGTCAGAATTACACATGGTTCAATTATAGAAGAAATTATCATGCAAGGAGGGTTGTGATCTGGGTGTTGGACGTGGTATGTGTGGGTGTGTTGGTGTGTGTGGTGTGTGGGCTTTTTTTTTGACATTTTTTGGGGGGAGAGGATTGTTTTTTTGTTTTTTGGGGGGCGGTTTTTTTTTTTTTTTTGGGGGTTTGTGGAGGCAATACGTCTGACATTTTACTATCAGCGGACATTGTGTCAAGCCGATGACGGCCCACGTTTGTCAACCTCATAGTTTAACTCTAATTTTTAATAATCTTATTAGTTAGGTGCTTCATACCCCTGCGGCTGCGTGCAATTCTCTTTTGTTTCTATGGTTTATGTTTTTTGAAGTTAAAACTTGAAAACCTCGTCTTACCAATCCTTTTACATGGTTTGGGGGGGCATACCACCCCCACATAAAACATCATATGCTTATTGCATGTTTTAGACGATAGAGGGGGCCAAATCTTCCCGATTTTTACTAAAATGTGTAATTCAAGTATCAGATGTAATTTGGGGGATTTTTTTACGCAGTTTTCACTTGAAAGTTCTGAGCCAAGACACGACTCCAAAAGTACATTTGGGCAAAGAATGTAATTTATTAACCTAAAATCCCCCTTTTCTTACTGCAAAACGTTACATATTTTGATGGACAATATGTCCATCAAAGTAACATTAGCAACAACATGATGATTTTTTACCTACTTTTTGTGAGAGGAATTGAAATGATTTTTGAATATTTCTGTAATTTTAGTTTCACTTTTGCAAATATCACTCCATTTTATTTCCCCACATCTGTTTTCCACACAAAGAATAAATTTTTACAAACAAAATACTGTTTTTTTCAGGCGAATGTTACATTGATGGAGAACAAAAATTGGAAAATTTTGTCCATCAAAAAGTGTAACATTCACCTCTCAAAAAGTCATATCCCCTTTATTGAAAACTACTTATTGTAGTTAACTCAAATTTCTACCAGATTTTGCTTTTGTGATTTCTTGAGTTTAAATAGTAAAACAACTGATAAAGTGGGCCAAACAAAATTACTGAAAAATGGTGTTTTCTACATAAAGCCAACTACTGTACCCCTCTCCCCCTCGTGAACTTTCCTTATAACAGTAATAATTAGTCTTTTTCATTGCTACTAAAACAATACCCACATACTAGTAATGGCGTAACAATGGACGTCGACATCATTACTTCACGAATCAGAGCAAAATCTGGTATTTCCACAGAAAATAGGCGAAAATCATTTGCTTTAAAAATGTAGAATAATCGGTTTCCAATGCGGTTTTCAGCTCTAAATAATGGCAATTGACAAGTACTATACAAAGACATAGATTAAGAGGTCATACTGGGCAGAATAATTTTAAAGTGCCCATTAAATATCTTAGCAATGGCAACACCCCTCTACCCTTTCGACTTGATGGCTACCCAAATCCGGATAGACCTCACATTCTTTGTGTAAATGGCCGAAAGGATGAGAAAAAGTATACCCAGAAGCTTTTTACAAAAGCTTTTAGCATTTTAATGCGCCGGGGGAAAGTTCACTGTGGGTGTTAACTCAACCCCTTGTTAGACGAGGTAAGTTTATCATAGAGAGATATGATATACACCAGGAATGGTACTTTTGAAGTGGTGCGTACATATAACACAACCTTTCATAATTAATTGAAATCCCGGGGTGGAATTCTCATTTTGGTTTGGGTATAGATGTGCGTACCGAGTATTTAAAGCACTACCCCGAAAATATATCAAAAATGAAAGATTGCTGCCCAAATCCTTATAACCTGTTTTGGTGAGGTTTAGGGGTCGAAGCCCAGAAGTGCGGATAGCTAACTGTTAAAAATGTATTTTGAGCCATTCTGGCAGCACTATTTTTTTTCACATATTGTGGTTTGTAAGCCTTGTCTTCATACCTGATTGACCACTGTAAGAATACTTGAAACAGAAATGCAACCCGTTCTTCAGCAATTTTCAGAAAAAGGGAACCTTTTTATTAATTACCAAACCGGCGGAAATATCGCACATCCCCGTACCCCCTTTTCCACAAGAACCCACGCCCACTGGCTGAAAATGATCTACCAGTTTAACTTAGCATATTACTCGCCATAGCTTTGTTCTTTGTTACACCAGACTAAGTTTTAACACACCTGGCCTAAGGCGGGGGGGGGGGGGGGGGGGGGGGGGGGGGGGTAAACTGGCTCAACTTCCTATGATTGCAACTTTAGTATGAATCGTTTAAGTCTTCTATTCAGTGTGCCAAAGTACCAACATTCAATTCCCCTTAGGTTTACTTCTGTGACGTCATATTGAACGTACCCCTCGCATATGCAAGTTTAGCGGAGTTCTTTTGTTTGCTTTTGTTTTGTTCTGTGTCCTTGTTTCCCGTTTTTTTTTGGGGGGGCTAAAAGGACAAAGCAATTAACACTTAGTCCTGTTGTTTTCACTCACGTTGTACCTAAGGGGGTCCTCAAGAACAATTTTTGAGGGTTCATGAGACAAGGCCAAAAGTGCAGTATAAATGAGTTCCGGGTTTTACTTGAAAAGAGGGGCAAGCCATTGCTTTCTAAATGCGTAAATCGCCTAAAAATGGAAAAGAAAGATGTTTCACGACCATGCTTTCGCAGCATACACTGTGCAAATCATTTCGATGTTTCTGCTGCTATATAGAAGGACCATTTTTTCCATATATTTAGCGCAAACATTACCATTTTGTACATCATGCGTGGATAATTATCTCATGGCAAAATTTTTTTAGTTTTTACTAAAAAACCACACTTACAGTTATACCATTACAACAATTTGTTTCCAAATCTTTCTTCACAAGTGAAAAAAAAACTTGCAGAAAAACACCCCGTGCACTAGGTATGGGCTTATATACAGTGGTCACTTGTCAGAAGGGTCAATTTCCCCATTTTGGGGCATATTTTCTTTCTTTTTGAGGCAATCTTTCCCGGCAAAGGTCTGTGGGGTAGCAACATGCCCCCCCCCCCCGGTCTGTTACCTAAAACTGCACGTAAAGTCCATATATAAGAGGAATATATTATAACTTAATCTAACTTATATGATGATTACTTTAATCCTATCAAAAGTTTCCAACTTAAGTATAAAAAGATTTCACTCAACTAACCCCCAACTTTGATACCTACTCTACCCCCCCCAGGTATGGATCTTTTTTTGTGGGCCGCAGCTATAGCTTTTGTGGCGGACCACTTATCAATCCGTTGTGCGTGTGTATGTATGTGTTTGTGTTTGTATGGATGTGGTGTGTCAAAAATTGTTAAGTTTTTTCATGGGGCGGCCCAGAGCTTATTATCTTTGAATATAGCGAGCGCGAAAGCCGAGAACGCGAAAAATTCTAGTTTAGTTTAAATTTGTGCAGATGTTATGAAAATGATGAATGGAATATCAGAGAGCATTTTTAAATTTGATTAAAGCATTTTAATTCCTGGGAGCAGAGGCTGTAGTCACATCAACCATGGATAGATGGTATTTATCTAATTTGGTGGATTCTCTCCCCCCCCCCACCCCCGTGATCTACAGTACATTTAGACTTATTTATATAAACCTAATTTTTTATAAATGGTGCTAACTTCATAATCATGATAGGTGCATATCCAAACAAATGCTATAACGCAAGATTGGAAGTTTTCTTATATAGTAGATTGCATACCAGGTCAATTCATTTTTTTGGGATGTTCATAGGGGTCCTCCCCCCCTCATACTCAACTTGTACACGTTTATATTTTTTGCATCATGCAGTTTCGGATTCCTGAGATTTTCAAGCTTCAATTTGATATATGATGCACTTTGTTCAAATTAGGTCACCGTTTACTCGAAAAATAGAGGGTTTTTCGGGCTATGGTGCAGCATAATTGTTTATGTAAAATTCAATCAATTTCAAATGTTTTTGTACATCTAGGGGTTCTAGACATTGTCTTGCAATTTTTGGAAGTCCCTTTGAAAAAAATTGGCCTTCCCCTAAAAAAAAAAATCCTGGACGCTAACAGCCCTCCGCCATGCTGCGCAACGCGACAGCGAGCAAATACAAATCCGGGTATAGACGGTCTTCACCCTGTCTGCCTTGAAAGCAGGAATTGGCCTTCTACTTGTGTAATCAAATAGCAAGATCACGGGACGGTCATTATCTCAAATAACCGGTCGACATGAAGATAGATTATTAAAGTATGAATTCTACAGTTGATTTTTGAATTGGACTCTTATTATGAGTTTGTGGGCCAATTTTAGAAAATTTTAAGAAGTGGTGACGTCACTGCATTTTTTGACGTATTATTTTTTGCCCCGGGGGAACCACACTCAGATATACGCGCTACGCATCCGCTTTCAAACCCTTGGAAAAAGGATCGCATTTTCGCCATCGGACGTCGTTTTGGGAATGAGGGGTAAATTTTGCACGGTTTTGACATTAAAATGGTGTATTTTTGGAACAACGCTCAATTTCCAGTTTGGCCTAGAGTAATGGATATGGATCTTAATTTAACATTCCCCGAATTTGATATGAATTCGACCCAGGAGCGTTCTGGACTATCCACCTCATAATGATTTTTATATCCTAAACCCCAACCCCTGTGACTTGTATATATCGTCCCTTTAACGGCGTGACTTATATAAAAGCTATTGTCGAGATTAATTTGCAGTCTTCGATAGTTGCAGGGGGTAGGACATTCCATCCTAACAGCAACAGCGAATTCTAAAAATAATAAAAGATAAATAGGCCTACAGATTATCGGTGTGGATATAACTCACTACTTCTCAACCTTGCTGGCAAAATGACGTCCTACCAAAGCCGAATACCCTTGAACATAGGCGCCATGGCTACAGAGCTACGCGCTCTGTAGCCAGGCGCACCTATACGCTCTAACCCCAAACCATGCACCTTACTCACCACACAGCCAAAAAATACCATTGCACATCTGGTTACGGGCCTGAACCCAATGTACAACTAAAATAGGCCATCCAGTAGAACACAGGGGTTTACATGTCTTGGGCACATTTGCAATTGACGAAGACAGAGTATTAAAGGAAGCACCAATTTGACCTCTACAACAGAAGTTACCAGTGCTACTGAGCTAGGATATGCAATCCAGCAAAAGTGCCAACATCAAGATTTAACAAACATCTCAAAGAATGTAATTTGCCAAATCCTATCGCATGAACACAAAATATCCCCCTTGGGATATACATGTCACTGTAACAGAGAACAAGTACTCCATTGAGAAGGAAGGGTGCAGTTTTTTATCGGTACAGATCAATTTGCAAAATCTGCTGGAAAGCAGTTTAGCATCTCTGTCCAAAGTGCTCAGCTTGAGGAAGAAACAAAAACAAAGAAAATTGGTGTCAATGTCCCCGGGGGATAATCACTGTCACATTCGGTGGCCAACATTTAATTGATGGGTTTATAGCGTTACTTAAATCAAATTTCTGCAGGAAAATAAGATATCTCGGATGCACGCAACAAGCATCTCCTGCGTGATGCTGATCTGCATCAGCGTTTGGGCCAGGCATCTGCCTTGGCCTTGAAAGGATGCTTGGCCTTGAAACAAAAGATTTAGGAGAGATAACAGAAAAGTGGAAATTAGTCTAAGCACTCAATATTTAAATCCGGCTTTGTGTGGAGGAGGGGCGAGGGAAATGGATAATTTACTCCCAATTGTAGCCCAAAGGTTGTTTGTGGCTGCATTTTTTTTTAATGTTGGAAAAACAATGGTAATTTTCATGTTGACAATTAACAAATCGGTTAAAGTAGTACTTTTGCCACAATATCTGAGATATACAGAGTGTCCCCAAACAAATTACCCTAAACCGACGCCAATTTCAGGTCTTTAATAAACATTTATGCAAATTATTTATACATATTTGAAAAGTATTGTTTATTAGCTTTTCAAAACAGCAATCCCCTTTGAATTTGGGTCGCAAATGACAGAGTTGTCCCTATTTAGTGAAATCTGTGTTTTTTACTTGTACACTAACACAAAGAGGCTATCTTCATCAAAACACATGTTAGTGTGTGCAAAAAAAGTCTCGCCATGTTACAAGACTCTTTATTAAATAGGGACAACAAAGCCAAAATAATATTCTATAAATGTAAATTATGATATAAATTAGTACTATGGGTTTTATGATTGAACTGAGCACAGACTGTGTTGCCAAATCTGGAACACAGCTGGATAATATTTTATACGTCACCTTGTTTTTTAAACCTAAGTGGGCCCAAAATTTGATCATCAAATGAAGTGGCGATTTCTGGTATTTATGGATAAACTGCAAGCTTTAATCTTTCAGAGAAACTCCTTAGCAGTTGTAGATAAAAAACTGTGTTTCATTTCCCTGAAAATGACACCAAATTTCAGTGTACCAAATTTGAAATATTACACAAATTTGAAGTAAAAACAGCAGGCTATGTGCAAGAACATGGTTCTCCGAAAAAAAAAATAGGCGGACCCAAAGTGCTGCAATTAATCCCCAAGCAACGCTCTGCCTGGATCAGGGGAGGGCGGCCAAGAAATCCAAATTTCAGACGTCGCCATTGGTTTAACACGTAAAAGCTAAATCTTGACGAAAAATTCTGAATTTTTTATATATTGTCAAGGGATATTTTCTTATTCCAAAACCATTGGAGTTGAAGAATCAACTCCACTGGAAGGGTTATTTCTGATTTTTTTTTGTATTAATAACGAACGAGGACGAGGTCGTATGTGGGTCATGGGAACACCCATGACCGACCCACATCAAAGCAACCAAATTGGTTGTGGTTTGCACTCAGTATTGCTGTAATGAATGAGGCTTGGCCGCCACTGCCTGGCCTGGATATTAAAACAAATTAATAAATCAAGTCCGTGGGTACAATCCTCACCTGAATTTGAGATAATGTTGCTCTATTTTTGTTAGATTTCAGAATTCTGTAGCTGTCAATTATTTTTATTTTGTTAAAATTATGATGTTGTGAATTGTTTTGAAAACTATACGCCACATTTGTTGTTGTATAAATGCATAAAAAAATAATCAGGAAAAGAAACAATAACAAAAAGGGTATTTTGGCTAGTGGATGTGGAATGGGCGAGTGGGACTGAGCTTGTCAAATTTGCCTTAAATCACAGAAAGAAGTTAATTTCACAGGAAAACTTAAATTTGCTGCAAATCGCCACTAAATCTTTTGTCTGGGTGTGGCGTCTTTCAGGAAAAATCTTAAATTTGGTTTTTATATATGTGCCATATTTAAAGCAGTAATATGTAATTTTATGAGTCCTATCAACCCATGTTTTTCTTGCCATGTGTAGGTATGCCTTCAGCATATTAGCATCATAGGTATCCATATAAGAGTATCTGATCTGTAGAACACTATTAGCAAGAAAGTACAAAGTACAAATTTTATTACAAAATCACTTTCCATAAGAGACTATGAGGAGAAGTGATAAATCAATCGGTGATTTTATACTTCCCCTTTTAGTTTTACGATAATAGACTAGCAACTTAGAACCAAATTGTTTCTCATATATGATCATCCACCACAAACTGACAGTAAGAGGCAATAGTAGAACAAATATAAAATCAGTAACCAAGACATCAAAACCCCCGAAAGGAAGACCACCACCACCCATGCTCCAGGAGCAGGTCTCCCTCACTAACCTCAAAGGGCAGCTATTATTTTTCCTTATCTTTTTTGGACTTGGAATTTTTCCCTCTAACCTGAAAAAATAATGAAAATTTTATATATTTTAAAAGAGGCAGTAGCGAGATTCGAACCCGAGACCACTGTATCATGAGGTCAGCTACCTGACAAGACCAGCGAGGATTGGTGTGCCAGATTTGCAATTCCAATCCTTGATAAAATTTACGGAATAAATCGCTAATGCTATTGTGGTCAGCACTCAATATGATGAATAGCTCCGCTCTGGAACGGTTGCTACAACCTATGCTCCAGGAGCATGAGTGGTGGTCAAAATCTCACACTTGCCTTTTTGTTACATTGAACACAAAGAGCAAAGTGCAAGACACTTGAGTAGCTTATAACATAAATACCATAACCACTCGGGTATAAGCCCACCTTTGGGTATAAGCCCATCCCAATTTTTAAAGAAAATACAGGAGCTAGCATACACTCGGGTATAAGCCCAGATGGTAATTTTAGCATTCAGGAAACAATGTGGCAGTACTTACACAAACAAAATCACATTTCAAAACTTGGAATTATTCTATAGAGCCATCAAAGTAGAGCTCAATGCATTGGGATGGCTTGTTTACTAAAATTACTTGAGGAATGTTATGTGAAAATTGAACTTTACTTTTAATGTTTTAATATCTGCTACAACAAAGTGTACAATAAGTGGTATCTGGTGAATAACATGCTCTTGAAATGATATTGCAAGTTTGTATCTGATTTTTGCTCCCAAGTTCTAGCCCCTCCCCGGGTATAAGCCCACCCCTATTTTGAAGTACAATCTTTTTTGGGGTGGGGGGTGGGTGGGCTTATACCCAAGTGCTTATGGTAGTATATTAAATTATCCTGTCCCAGTTATCAAGTCAGTAAACCCCCTTATTTATTTTCATGAGTCTAATCAGCACCATTATAAAAAATACCAGAAACTTGTTTAGCTGAAGGGGCGATTTTAAGCTTAAAAAAATTTGCCAATAATTTAAAATTGCGCTTACCACAATGCGGTTAAGCTTTGTTAACCATTTGCTTCAAACAAAGCTTTAAAAAATAACACGCGTTATTTAAAGCTGCTAACTTTGAGTGTTAAAAGGCCCTTAATTGTGTTTTTAAAATGGTTGAGCACATAAAGTGTATCATGGCTACACTTCGTCGTTTACGGTATACACTCAACTTGCACGAATGATATGTACCCCATTGCTTGATCATTGGAGAGTGGCATGGGCCGTGCACTGATGGAAAAATCAGCTAAAAACATTTCTTAAACTAGCCCCGAACCTAGTTTAAAAAATTTGATGCATTTTAATCAGAGTTTAAATTGTGTTTACTTTTAACACTCCTTTCTGGATTTGTGTTTACCTTAAAGGTTGCAGTGTGCGATGGTCTTGTGGGACGCCCCAGATTATACCTCCGGAATGTAGTACGGGATTTTGATATCATGATGAAAGGCGTTTTTTCTCATTGTCTTCCCGAAATTTAATCCCTCAATCCGATTCATTCATTCCAAAATATAACAAAAAAAAAACCGACAAATGGGTTACCCATCATATAATTAGCACAGTATTGAATAGGGCCTTTGCAATATGCAGTATTTGCTTCTACCATCAAAACCACAAGTTTGTTTCCCATGGTACTTGATGGGGGGCGTCTGGTCAAGTGCCAGGCTTTCATAGCAAGTAGAGAACAGAATAAACATAAATCTGAACGAGCACTTAATGATACGTTTATCGTCACATATAAACATTTGCTTAGCATAAAAATCACGCTAAACATCTTTTTAGAATACGGCCCCATATTTTGAGGTCTGGAACATTCTATCGAGTCCAAAATTACCACTTTGGACAGGAATTTGCCATTTTGTGGCAAAAAGGTAAAAATTGGCCCCTTTTCCCGCCAGGAATTACTTTCCTAGACCAACACTGCCCACGAGTCACACAGCCAACCTAGGTTGCTATGAACTCACTGAACATTGTAATCGGGCCTATATCCACATGTATAATTTCAAACTAAAAATCCAATATGCCTGAAAATGGATATAAAAAACATTGGTCGGTTACTTTCGTGAAAGATGAACTCACGGGTTTCATTTTGACATTGAATCCAAATAAAATTTTTTGTTGTGTGTTGCTCAAACGTTTGATGGTAAAGCTTGGCAAAACTATTTGAAATAAACTGGTCTCGTATACTAAGTCTCAGTGGCGTAATGACAGGGGGCAAGTGCCCCTCTGACTCGAAAAAAGCGGGACATATGGCCAAAATGGCAATTTTTTATCCCTCTTTTTGGGGGAATTTCAACAATTCAGGAAATTTGGGCCAAAATAAAGTAAAAATTCGGAAATTTGTCTCGTGCACACATGCATTTTGTCAAATTAAGACCTATAAGGTGAGTTCGATAATTCAGCCACTATTTTTGTTCATATCCCAATTGAGCTCTGTGACCCATCTCAGCACATAAAATTTAAGAATTCTGGGATGGGACACAGATCAATCGGGATATGAACAATGTGGGGCGTACGTGGCACAGCAGTGCCTGAATTATCGACTCGCTTATTGGAGGAATCACCGGGACGATGTACAAATTTGCCCCTTGTGGGACGACTGGGAAATTCCCCCTCTGGGGCGACTCCCTCTGGTACGCCACTGCTAAGCTATGGACATTTGGACGGATGCTAGCAAAATCCGGCTTTGAAATGGCATGTCTGGATGTAAGGATGTATGTATGTGGTATGTAAGGGTGTATGTGTGTGCTGTCTGGGACACCAAAAAGGTAAACATTTTGCCAAACTTTTTTCCAGATGAGCTAGAGTACCCAAATCTAGACTTATTGTAGGGGGGGGCGGGGCACAAGACCCTACTATGTAATCCATTCCACCATGGTCCTCCCCTGGGTCGGACCAAGGGGTGGGGGAATGTCAAAAAAGGTCAAATGTCACCACAAAGGTAAAACATTTTTGACCATAACTTTTTTTCCAGATGAGGTAGAGTACCCAACTTAGATATTTTAGGGGCACAAGCCATACTAACCATGTAATCATTTCCTCCAGGGTCCTCCCGGGTCTGACAGGGGGGTGTGGGAAATGTCAAAAAAGGTCAACAATTCACCAAAAAGGTAAAAATTTTGCCATGACTTGGAAATTTTCCCCCTCTGGGTCGACTCCCTCAGTACGCCACTTCTAAGTCTAATTTGCACCATTTTTGGACGGAGTGCGTAGCAAAATCCGGCGTATGAAATGGCATTTGCTGGATGTAGCGGATTTATTATGTAGTCAAGGGTGTATGTGTTGTGTTCCTGGACCCCAAAGTAAACGATTTTGCCATAACTTTGTTTCCAGATGAGCTAGAGTAGCAAACTTAAGTATATGTAGGGGGAAACCCCCCTACTACCCATGTCATTCATTCTCACCTGGTCCCTCCCCTGGTCTGACAGGGGGTGGGGATTCAAAAAGGTCAAGCATTTCCACCCAAAAGTCAATTTTTTTTTCTAGATGATTTAATATTAGCCAACCTCAATATAATTTTAGTCCTATAGCCTGAAGTGTTTAGAGCCTATGCTATGCCTTTCATAAGCTCCTAGCCGACCGTCTAACTGCCCGATGTGGAGCTTTGTTCAGGTTTAGATCCAACAGCCCACTTAGCTTTCGATTCTTGCCATGCAGAGGCAGACTTAATGGCTTATGGACTTTTTTGGTCTCCACCTTCTTGCGTCAAGTATAGACTATACATACACAATGTACACCCATATTATTCAATGCCCCAGAGCTGCACATACATACCCTAGGGAGAAAAAGCAATCCATCCATACCGCCATTGGCGGTTTACAGATTTTTAAAAAGTAGAATGGGCTTGCACTTCAAGTTTCACAACAGAATGTCCTGGTCATTTTTCAAATCTTCAAATGAAACAAATCATTTGGCAAGGTTGTATCTGGAGCCTTATAAAATATGTTTTAAGAAATATTAAAAAAATAAACATTGCTTTTTTTTTTAATCCCTTTTTTTTCAAATATTGTAGTTCCAAATATAAACATACTCCTCCCCTGATATGCATTCTATTAGTCTACCAATGCTTGCAAAATGATCTGATCTTTGTCCTATTGAACACCTCTAAAATGTTTTATATATGTGATCATTATCCCATTGAACACCGATGAGATTTTTGCATGATCATCATCCTATTCAACACTCATGAGATTTATTACATATTTGATCTTCATCCTATTGAGATGTTTTGAGGATTCACACCGGTAAATTACATGAGAAACAGAGGTAAGTCCTGCCCCGCTGCAAATGGTGCTTTTTTGTGGACCTGTTTCTAAATGAACCATAAAAACGTGAGAGAAATGGCGAGATGGGTTGAAAATCATGTTTGCCTATGTCAATATAAGTATAAAATCTGTAGAAAAGCATTATTTGTTAGTAAAAGCCTTATTTAACCCGTACCACAGGATTTTGGACATTTGTAAATTATCTCCAAGGTGTGCTACAACAACAATAAGGTGTTGAAGATTGACCAAATGATGAACAAATAATAAAAAACCTTTATAACAAAAGTGCAGAAAAAAAACATGAATCTTTTGAAACAGGTCAGGGATTATTTCAAATGGTCAATCCCTCCTTATTCTCAAAAGACCACCTTGGGTTCAAGAGACTATCCACGCTCACATAGTCTCACAAATAAGGAAACAAATCATAAAAAAGTGAATGCAAATCGAGGAGGGGGTGGGTAAAGTTGGCCTTGAAATTATTATAAACTTAAAGCGCTTCAAAAGCCGAATCTCGCATCATGATCGATTAATGGTCTCACTCTATAAACTCTGAAAGATGCGTGTGAGTAGCGTGTTGGGCAAATGCGGGGGGGATAGAATAATAATAACAAGTGAAATCTGATCATACACAGTTTTCTATAAATCTTACCCGCAAGAAGCCAAGTGACTCCAACCTGTCACATTCCAATATCCCTTTAACAGTTCCGAATGACTATAACCCCCCCTAAGGCCAACAACACAACCAAGCCTGTGCAATCGGCTTAACTATAACTCTCCCCAGAAACTAAGAAGTTAATCATCTCATACTTACGCACTCAAGCGCTGAACCTTGACTAGGACACGGGAGACTACAGGAGCTCCAATGAATCGGACTGATTGAAAGCTCGGGGGTAATCGGTTGTCATTTTTTGAGCTCCAGTCTGGTGAGAGGGAAGGGCAATGATTAGCCTGCTTGCATAGCTCCTCGTAGGGGGAAGGGGGGACTTTCCTGTTGACTTCCCCCCCCCCCCCCCCCCCCCCACCTCCACACTGTCAGCTCCGAGGGTCTTATCAGTCGCTTATCCACTAACATTGTGCAGTCGCTTGACATCGCCGGACCTGCGTTGCGGCGGAAGCGCAAACCGGTAACAGAATCACCTCTTGTGCTGTCTGTTCTCACGTTGGTAAACCCTCACATGAGAGGGGGTGTCCACACACACCCAAGTTGTACCATACTTCTAGGTTCCTGGCAGACACGCAATCAACGCGCACTTTTGTATTTGCTTGGCAATGAACCTTAGTGCTTGACAAGGTAAAATACCCCGGGTGAACTTTGGCTTCGAAATTAGATTTGACCAATTTATGCTACTGCGGGAGATTCGCGGCTGGGGACTTGCCCAAAATAGGGAGTCAGGTTGATTAAGGGATCAATAGTGACAGTTTTTCTTTTTTTTAATCTGTGAAAAGCAGGATCACAAATTGTGCACTTGGATAGCTTCCATGTGAATGTACAAATCAGTGTGTTCAACATAAGATCTGGAGCAAGTGTCCAAAGTGGACTTATATTGGAGATAACAGGATGGTGGTCTGTGAGTCCAACGATCACCTGCATCAAAATGCTGGGTTCAAATCCAATAGTGGCCCCCGTGGCATATAAAAGAGGACGATATGACTCACTCTGCAGTTTCATCACTCTTCTTCAGGATGTGTGAGACAAGTTCAGCAAAATTAAAGTAATTAGGTAATTTCACGTGCTACGAGCCATTTCGTACATGTCCCAGACGTAATGAGCAAATCACTGGATGACTACAAAATTTGGCTTTCTGTGAGTGACGAACTTGGGCAACCTTTGCCTCTGGATTGTTGTTTGAATGTCCTCTGGACACCATGACCCCAATAAGAGGTCTTATCCTGCTATGTTGAGAAACATAACTCACAATTGTTCGGTAACATTTAAACTATGACCAACACAAATATAACCTCAATTTCAAGCAGTGTTTTCTCACGAATGTTTTTAAGGTGAACAAAGCTTCAAATGGAGATTGGCGACCGTGACACCCCAAAAGGGGGGTCATTGACAGGAAAAATCCTTGAAAATAAAGGCCCCAAGGGGTCAGGCATGTTTGTTAACCATTTCCACAAGGGTGCTCCCAAGGCGAACAACAGTCCACAATATAAAGCTTATTGTCATAATTAGTCATTGGTTGGGTAACACACAATTTGTTTAGTCTGACAAACTTACAGTTTATCGTCATTACCCAACCTTTATTTATGGGTATTACTCAACAAGACAAGTCTATGGTCCAGTCAGCTTCCAAACAATTTTAAAAGTTTAACAACTTGACCTTTCTAGGACCAATGACCTTTGGACTAGCTGATTTTTACAATTTATATTTGGTTAAATCATTGGCGGAAAATTATTGAAACTTTCATTTCGGTGGGAGAATCCTGACATTTTAAGCACTTGTCAACAATAATTGAAATGAACCCCTACATGACCTTTGACCTCAATTTTCAACATTCCATGATCTCAATCCTAAAGGATCATTTCAAGCATCTTTGGTAAATGGCTCACCCATTTGTGGAGAAAAGGATTTGAGCATGGTCCAAAATGCCCTCCATGATCCGGTGATTGGCGATCCATATTCTCTATTAATTCGTCTAGCTGGAGTCTCATGAACATTAACTAGAGGTCATGGAACCAAGGGGTTTGCCAAATTGTGCTAAATCAGCCATTTGGCCATCTTTTGATGATCGTTTATGTAATTTATCTCTGAGGGAAGTGGGAAAGGTTTGGGATCCCATAAACCCGGTTTAACCCCGCCAGAGTCTGGTCCTAAGCCAGCGACCTCAGAGAGTCCTTTGTATGAGTGCCCGCCATGACAGGGAGATATGCAGTTCAGGAAATTCTTCCCGAGACGCTTTCAAGGGGCCACTTCTCGCTCGACCCCTTCATTTAAACCACGTGGAGACCAATAATGTGGACCACGCTCTCCCACATGTTTTTTGTTTTATTTAACAGATCCCAAAAGACTCTTGGACACAAACATGGAATCACCCTCGGTAATCTTTATGAGCAACTTTGGGAAATACCCATCCATGTCTGTGCAGACCAGTAACATTTTTCGTACACAATACCCAACCTCCCTAGTATGTAACAAGGTAAAATACACCAGTTTCAATAAAATCCCTTCAGGATATATTTCATAAATTGTTTCCAGAGGATTACGCAAGTCCTCAGCAAGTAGAATATAGCCATGTCCCTGAAAATTCAAGGTGCTAAAATTAATCATTGTAATTGGATCTTACTAATTTTCTATTGGGAACACACGATATGATCTGATTAAATATCAGGAGAAGTACCCTAGACATTCCACAGGACACTGTTTTTAGTCAGTGATGTACTGAGGCAATCAATTCCAGAGGGGAGCAAAATTCCCAAGGTGTACTGACAGAGGGGGCAAAATATCTCAAGATGTAAAAGATGTCCGCCAAGGCATTCGAACGGACAAATGTGCATGAAAATGCTCCCTTTTCATTATGATCTCCAAATGTAGGGCTAAAATGGTCAAAATCTCAAAAAAGAAAAACTATGCATTTTGTCCATTTGTACGCTTTTGATTCAGAGGAGGGAACTTTCTTGCCCCCCCACCAGTTGGTATGCCACTAGTTTTGTTCTACCGATAAGTCATGCAACATCACCAATACTCAGTGGCAGCACCGAATCGGAAAAGCAGGGGCGAAGAGCAGAGTAAAATGTGGATTATAACAACACGAACTCTTTAACATGTATTTCAGCTCGGAATTTTGTTATATGGGCCACTTGATACACCAATAATCTACCAATAAAGAGTTCTGACAGAATAAAACCATTTGTCCGATAACTGCTTGCAGTATTTAACTTTCCTTGCTGCCCCTGTTTTTCTGATTCTGGAGCTGCCACAGATACTGAGCAATGTGACAATGCCAAACAGTGGGGACATCCACAGACAGGAATTTTGTTAAGTTAATTTGAAATAAGGAACCATAAATGGTAAACATGGTAAGCAACCAACAGATGAAGCAGCTAGAAGCCTTTACACTTCTGATATGCCTTTTACAGAGAAATCCCTATTCATAAAACCTATTTTAACGGTCCCTCCACAATAGACATTCCCATCAGATTTCTTTGCACGTCACAACCAAGTCGGCCCCAGTTTGGTACATCACACTGCCACCTGCACATACACAATCGTCCAATTTAGCTGCAACTGGGCGATGCACACTATTTGACTGATGTCGGGCTAACCACATGCGGAAACTTTTCAGATACACCACAGGAAAAATGTTATGACTCTGTTTTGTCACAAAGAACTATTTTAAGCATCCTAAACTTCCAGTGAATCACTACTAATTAGGAGAAAACTGCAATATTTATTGTGTTGCAGCTTTCGCAGGCAGCTATTTTTCATCGTTTCCAGAAAAAATGAAACATTTGAGCTGTTTTTAACAATAGAGTGCAGGATATTATGTGTTAACTAATTTCAATGATGCATGGGTTTTAAGTTAGAAGTGGATTGGGATGCCACCAGTTGGCCAATGGTAAACACAAATATCGAGAAACCATATTGCACTGTTCTTTACACAACTTCCTGATTGCGTGGTCAGCCCTATTCTTGAGTTTATGTTTACCAAGATCCTTTTCTGATTATCACCAAATATACACACCAAGTTCAAAAAAAGGGAAACTCTGAGTCAAGGGCCTTTAACATTGTAGGGGGGGGTACTGGTGTCTGATGATGAGTAAAAATGTCTAATCCAGAAAAATGAGATAAGCAATGGCCTAAATTGTGTAGACTGTAAGCTACAAAATGCTTTTTATTCGCTCGCAATCGGACATTCGTTTTTCCCGAGATATGGCTGCTCAAAGTCAAGTAGTGTCCGCGAAATTTGCCAAAAGCATCAATCTCCGATATTTCTCATGTGAAAAATTCAGGGTTATTTAAGATTTTTTAAAGTATCTTATTTATGAACTATTAACACATTCCATTTTGGCTAAGTTGAAGTATATAACTACTTATATTATCCTGTTTCCATAATTTAAAGTTATTAAATGTCAATAGAGTAGAGAGCTGGGTACGTGATTTTTTATGTATTTTTATTGTTTTCTCACCCTTCAAATATAAATAAATTTAAGAAAATTATTTTAAAAATTAATTCGGACAATGGATGCACCATATTTTTCGATGATTCTTTCGTTAATAAGTATGATAATTCAGTATAAAATGAAATTTACAAAAATTTATTCCATATTTTTTCACATCAAAAGGCCCTCATTTTGTCTAAAATGTTTCGAGCCTATAACTCTTTCGTTTAAATACGCAAACATCCAAAACTAGAACGACCGTAACTAGAAACGCTACATGCTATGAACATGAAATTTGGCAGCACCTATTAAGCACCATATAGGCCGCGTTGAACATGAAGGCCGATTTTCAAAATTGTGTCTCAAATTCAAATTACCCCATGAAATTAGGTGATTGGTCGATTGCCGTTTGGCCATGGCAACGGTATTAAATATCCGGCTTCATGGTTCACCCGTATTAACCTCCTGCATATGTCACCCAAGTTCGTCCCAGTAGATGTTTAGTTATTTAGTTACATTCGTTCTAGTGTTTTACCAATCATAGGCCTACGGGGTTACCAGGCAACCAGAGCAAAATTTTCATGATTTTAAAACTTTGTGACATGGGCTACATATATATATAACATGTATATACCACTATTTAGGAAAATTAGAAAAATCATTTAAGGTTCCACTGCTTCAGACCCCATACCACCCCCCTTAAGGGACAAACCCAAGATACTCAAATTAATGCTCTCTTAAAACATGATTTCATGAGTTCTTGACATAACCTCATGAATTGGGCATAACCAGACTACAATTTCCATTGATTCTGACTATAACCTCTGAAATTGGGCATAACCAGAATACAATTTTTCCAGTGATTCCATGAGTTCTGATTACCTCATGAATTGGGCATAACCAGACTACAAGTTTCCCATTGATTTCATGAGTTCTGATTACCTCATGAAGTTGGGCATAACCAGACTACAAGTTTCCCA